>JAWQUT010000211.1:161506-228090 GCA_033807755.1 Ellobium chinense
GTTTCACGGCACAAAGTCCCAGTGTAAAAAAGTGGGCAAAATGGGGGTGAAAATTAAGTCTTTAAAACTTCATAACTTTTTAACTAATAAAGATATCTCAAAAATTCAAAAAGCTTGATTGACAGAAAGCCAAGCTCTCTATTGTGATAATTTCCTTGCCCTACAAGAACTTTGAAATTTTCACTAAAGTGCCTATATTAAGGGGGTCCGTGATCTCTTAGTGAGCCATTTGGTTTGTATTGTTTTGTTTGGTTACATCAGTTTCATATTTCCTCATTGGTTTTCCTGCAGGCAGTGAAACAATGACTTGTTGTATCCTGGCTTTGATGGCCTTGGCCACACTTGTGACCAACTCTGCTGGGCTTAATAATGGTCTTGCCAGAACTCCTCCAATGGGATGGCTATCATGGCAGAGATTCCGTTGTGATACAGATTGTAAAGATGATCCAGACTCATGTATTGGGTAAGAGACATCATCTTCTTATCAACAGTTATCTGCCATATTTTAGATGAGCAGTATTAATAAGTTTCTTAAGTAGCTAAGGATAATACAGTATATTTTCAGCAGTGTATATGGTGTGAACATTTTTTTTTTGTAGAATTCAACATCACATTGGGCACATAATTTAAACAAACCCGAAGTCCATGTTCAGGGTTCTGAAATTTAGGTTTTGTGAGCAGGAATTGGTATGATACACGGGAACCAGGCTTTGGATTACAGTTTCACAAATGCCCATGGAGGCTAGGTGTTTTATGGGGTGTCTGCTATCTGCAGTTGGTTATGCCAACAATCAAATGCTTATATGTATGTTGATCTACATACTGGAATATGATTCCAATAAATTTGCCCACAGTGGCATCATGGACACTGCCCTCACCAATACAAACTGTTGAACACCATCTATTCATCTGCCCTGCCTTCTCTGCACAGCAAGCAGAGCCCAAACCTGAAAACTCAGTGCTTGGAAACACTCTCCTCTCCACCACCACCCAGCAACGCAAAATCCTAGGCTATCACACACTGGCATCAAGGATTATTATAAGAGCTGAGGCGCAGTGACAAGGCCCAATTAGGCAAGACAAAGCAATATCCACTAAATTCTGTTCTTGCCAGTTAATATGGTAGTACAGGTCAACCTTTGCCTGCAAGATGTTCACTTAAGCCATAGAATAAAATAAAAACCAGTGCATATATAACTCAACTTTTCTGCAGGAGTAAAGTATTAGATCTGAACTTTCGATGTTCGATTGACTGACTGATTAGGAGACTCTGATATGAGTAAATAATGATAATCCTCTGTCATTTCCACAGTGAGAAGCTTTACATGGACATGGCTGACCATCTTGCATCGGATGGATATGCTGCTGCAGGATACGTATATGTCAATATTGATGACTGTTGGGCTCTTAAGGAAAGAGACCCCAAGACATTGAAACTGGTGCCTGATCCTGCGCGCTTTCCCAGTGGGATGAAAGCCCTGGCAGACTATGTAAGTGTGTTTCCAAAGAAGATGGCTCAGAAGAACATGGAGTAGGATCTCATGAGCTCAAACTGCATGAGACATCCCCATAAGTTGGAATCAGTGAGGTGTTTGCCTATATGAGTGAAATTTGATAAAAAAGTGAAAAAGGACTCAGTCTCACAGTTTTTTTCTGTTTAGTGTAAATGAGTTTCATTGTTTGAGGCTTTGATGTCCCATGGTGTAAGCAGATCTCTTATTGTGGAAGGAAGGCTAAAGGTGCAGCTGTGATAAGAAACATTATGATGAGAGTGATATAAACAAAGACACATTCAAGTATACTAATAATATAATAATCGAGTCTGGCTTAGTTGTGGAACAATTTGCTATTCTGAAAGAAAAAGTAGGTTTTTGAAAATAAGTCCTATGGATAATGAATATTTTTTCAGAGCAAACAGTTTATTGCATCCTTTGGAAAGATGTGTTCAAGTATTAGGATTCATTCTGGTAATAGTAAGGTTCTTGATATGTGCATAAGTTTCACAAAAGTGGTTCCGAGTCATTAAAAAGTCCTTAATTTTTCAAAGAAAGTTTCTTTAAGCCCAGCAGGTTCAGTAATGGGCATGCAAAAAATGACAAGTTTTCTGTTAACTGATGCAAAGTACAATAAAAACAAATTTTAAAAAGATGAAAATGGGGTCATTCCAGTATTTCCTGTTTATGGTGATCAGACGTTTATCTCACTCTTTCATACACTAGTTCAGCAGCATGTAGGTTTCTTGGAAAAGATCCATAAGGGAGATGAACACTGAGTGTGTTTCGCTTATTTTCTCTTTGGTGTTCCGGAATAGGGGATAATTGATAAGGTTCGTAAGATCATAGTCAAGGAATTAAAGATAGCTTGAAAAACAAAAGATTACCCCTGCTCTCCCCCTTCATTCCCCAGCTTAGTAAGTATATCAGAATGATGCCTTTCAGCATGGAGGCCAGGATTAAGTAGTAATTTTTTACCTTTTTCCTAGGTACATGGCAAAGGTCTGAAGCTAGGTATCTATGGTGATATGGGCACCCACACCTGTGGTGGCTACCCTGGGAGCAAGTTCACTATGGAACTTGATGCACAGACATTTGCAGACTGGGGGATTGACTCCTTCAAGATGGATGGCTGTTACTCAAGAACAGATGACTTTACTATTGGTAAATATTTTCATCTGGCTGATGCCCATGCAAATTTTTGTGAATGTTGTGCCAGACACGCAAACACAGATCTCAAAAAGGGAATAAAACAATTGAAAAGGAGAAGCTGTGTCATGGAAATTTAGAGAATGCACCATGTAGCAACATGGGCATCCATTTAATAAAAGAATGCTGCTGACAACAATATTTGTTTAAGATTTTGTGAAGCTTGAACCAGGTGTCAAACATTACAAAAAGTAGCACCAGACCTGCTGAATACTGTACCTCACCTATTGAAAGCATTGGTTTCAGTCATCTGCCTTTGGTTTAGGTGTGATGATGTAAACATTTCTTCATTATGTAGAATGTGTCTTACATAAACTACATCACAAATGTTGCTCTCTTCCCATATAGTATAAAATCTTCTTTATTTCATATGTCCAACATAAAATGTGAAATTAGTTGCAATCTCACATCTCAGTTATTTCTCTCACTTTCGCACAAGTTCCCTTTGATTTCTCTCTCATGTATTTTGAAGGGATTAAAAGACCTTAGTTTTGATTAAAAATTTAATGACTTGAGGTCGATTAGAAATTTAATGACTTGAGGTTATCCTCATTGTCTTTCTCTTACAGCTTATCCTATCATGGAATTTTTCTTGAACAAAACTGGTCGACCTATTCTGTTTAGCTGCAGCTGGCCTGCGTATCAGCAATCAATAATTGTGAGTATGCATATACAGGGTGAGAACAAAGTTCACATAGCTGGAGGTTTTTTTTAAAAAGAACCATTAATCCACATCAGAATAGTGCCAGAAATCACCAGCAGAGTTTTCCACTGATAGCACTTCTTAACCCTCATTTAAGAACACAATCATGTCAGACACCAAGGCTTAACTCCAAATGTCGGTCTTTGGATGAAAGACTGAGTGAAGGGGTAGTGAATACGACTGGACAATTGATGTGTTTCATACCCATCTGCCAGGTTTCACACATTATTTCTTTCTAAAGAGTTGTATTGCTACTTGTTTAGCTGAGGGTAATGTGTGGCTAATGTTAACACAGTAACAAGGATAAAGAGCAGGCCAGCAGAAAAGTGAATTGTCCTTAATTAAACTGTCAGGTACGTAAATTTGCTGTCCTCAGATTTGTCAATTGGCTGTCTGCTAGATTTTGAATTTTTATTTGGTGGGAAGTGTACGTCAAAATGATCATTATGTTATACACTCACCCTTTAGACCAAGTTTTAGAGTGTTTCCTATCAGAAGATAATCTCTGTCATAGGAATCAAAACAGTTGGAACTTTTCAAGGGGAATGTTCTAATCAGCAGATTATCTTAAACCGCAATTGTGTTATCAGGATTCCATTTTTATATCTTTAACTAATATCTCACATGAGATTGTCTCTAGCAAGGCTTCCTTTTTGGATATGATAAGTGTTTTTTATTTTTTTTTGGTAATCTGTGAAAAAAATTGTTTCATCAGTTATTTCTTCGGAGAGGGTTTGTTACGTATTCATAGTATATAACAAACTACACTAAAACCTAAAAAGATTAATTTCCAGGAGATAGTCTATAGTTTCTTGTTTGTTGAGTGTTTGAGTTTGTGAGTAAAATATTCTGATGCAAAAATGAGATACAAGACCAGAAAAGAGGTAAGAACATGAGGACTTAATGTATTTTCCTACATTTTCAGCCTGACTACCCGCGCATTGCCAACTACTGCAACATCTGGAGAAACTATGATGATATTGATGACTCCTGGGACAGTGTCAAGAGTATCATCAAGTATTATGGAGACGACAAGGGAAACTTCAGCGCTGTGGCTGGACCAGGAAATTTTAATGACCCTGACATGGTAAGAATAACAAGCTTGATCTGATTTTTTGTTATCAGTCTCTCTAAGTTTGCTACAAGATAGTGATAAGAACATAATACATCAAAGCACATTTAATACAGACAGGCTTGATATGTAAATACAAATACTGAGTACAGTATTTTTGGTCCCGAGTTTTCTTCTCTTTGCTTCTAGTAATTATCTTCGGCTACTCCACGCACACTAAAACAAATGTTTAACACCCATTAGATTCTTTGAGATACAAATTTATATAAGAATAATAATAATAATAATGCGGTTTATAAGTCTCGTATCCAGGCTAATGCCCGCTCACGCGACTTCACACTATCATTACCCCAGCAGGCCTGATCACTCTAGAACTTTCTCGACTCCCTGGGGAGCATACAGTGCCGCTGCCATTTATAGGCGCTGATCACTTGCATTCTGACAATATCTTCCACTGCCTATAGCCAGGTACCCATTTTACAGACAGGTGGACTGAGGAAAATGAGAATGAAATGCTTTCCCAAGGCACTTACAACATATATGTGGTTAATACATGCTGCTGTTTTGTTATCCACCAACCAGTAGGCCTGTAGTGTCAAGGTACAATAGTTTGCATGCCTGTCCAAAGTCACAGTGACCTTTGGGGGGACTGCACTTGATTTCAGGGGCAAAGAGGACATCAACTTTTGTTTCAGGATGGGATTATACTGTTGTTCCAATATTGGCTGTGGTTGGGTTAGTTCCCAGTTGCGTTCTTCTGTCATTTACACTGTTCATCTTCAAAAGGATGTGTGTATGGTTAATAAGTATTTCTGTAAAATAAGTACATTTTAGCTGGACGTGGGGTATACACATTAATGGTGTTCCGCTGTAATTTTCAGAAGAATAGGATAAACTTCATAATTTTTTCCTTTTACCTGATTTAGTAAAAATAAAACTTACAAAGTTGTTGTGTCTGTGGGGGCAGCCATTTTATCCTTCTTTATTTGGCTGGGTGAACTGCTGTTCAGCTCTATAATTTCACGCCACAATTTGACTTGATGTAGGTATAGTCCTGCGCTGTGTGAAAGTATATATCAAGTGAATTTATGCAGGATGTAGGAAACAAAGAATGGCACAGGAGTACATGAACAAACACACTTCATGTTTATACAGTTTATGTGTCGCGGAAAAGGCAGCTTGTCTAGTCTGATATGTTATTCATGTCTTACATTCAGTCAAAATCAGACTCAAGTCAATTATTTAAGATAGCAAGTTGATGGTATTACATGACAACTTATTTTGAAATGGAAAAGAACATTGAGCTAGCATTATTTTGGCCTAAAATGTAGTCCAGTCGTTTGAAGTGGCTGGGAGTCATCCCTGTGCAATGTCAGAATTTGCAAGAATATATCAAGATTGAAGAATAACATTTCTACACTTTTTGTGAGTATAAACGATAATATTATGGGCAAATATCTGTCACTTGCCTGTAAAATCAGTGTCCTCTTGAAAAGAAATGATTAAAAAATTATTTGATATCAGAAACCTTGATCACCTTCTGACCTGCTTTGGTATCTCAGTTTCTAGTACAGATAACATAAGCCTCATCTGACTGGCTTTAGGAAATGTATACATTTTCTCTGCACTTTGAAGTCAGCATCTTCAATCCCACAGCTTTGTATTAACTGTCATTGTAGAGATGCTAAGACCATATCTTTATTTCAGATCATTATTGGTGATACAGGCCTGAGTTACTCAGAGGCACAAGTTCAAATGGCCATGTGGTCAATGATGGCTGCTCCTCTTTTCCTGTCCAATGATTTAAGGAAAATAGACCCCGCGGCTCATGACTTAATACTGAATAAAGGAGCGATTGCTATTAACCAGGATGCAATGGGAAAAATGGGGAAACGAATTTGGCAGGTAAGTAATGCATAGTGCATAATATTTATCAAAAATATTGGGACAGTGACATGATTTCAAGATTTCTAAAGTTTCCACAAACATTCTGTACTTTGAATGCGAATTAGCCCTGCAATATCCAAAACAGAAATCACTCATATCCCTTGTAAGAAATACGGTGTTTCTTGATTAAATTCACTGACTGAACTGACCCTCTCAGTACAGTTCATTAGGATGTCAGGTGCCAATGATTATAACTTTGTGACATAGTAGTCATGGTCATTCATGCTCTGTTCCCTATGGTTTTCCTGTAACCTAGTTATAAAACTAGTGATTGTTATTTTTAATCCAACCAAAATAATTTTAATGTAGATTTTTGTGACCCTGTGATTTTGTAACCAACACACATTACCTGTAGCCAACTGCCACAGTATTTCACTCTTGCATTTTGTACACTCGCTCATAGGCTCATATGTGACCAAACGAATGGATACAAGCATTCCCTCACATGACAGTGTTCACTATCACAGATGTGTAGTTACACTCAAAAAGGTTGCAAATAATGTTTATGTTGCATATTGCCAATCACCTGGAGCATGTGAAGTCATAATACTAATAATAATGATTATAATAATGTGTTTTATAAGTCTCATGTCTAGGCTCCTGCCCGCCAAAGCGACTGCATAGTATTATTACACCAGCAGGCCCGATCACTTTAGAACTTTCTCAACTTTCTAGGGAGCATACAGTGTCATTTCCATTTACAGGTGCTGATCACTAGCATTCTGACAATATCTTTCACTACCTATAGCCAGATACCCATTTTACAGAAGGGTGGACTGAGGAAAATGTGAATAAAATGCTTTCCCAAGGCATTCACAACGTGACCATGACCGAGAATGGAACCCATGACCTTTAGATTTTAAGTCCAGCGCCGAAACCATTTGGCTACACTGCAGTGAAAGAATTTTTCCGATTTTTGGTTCAGTAATGAAATTACTGTTATTTCTGTAAAGCTTGTTCCAAATTCTTACCATTTAGATTTGCATATTTTTACTGCATCATTTTAGAATTTTTACATTACCTTTCATTTCTTGACATGACTTGTCTGTGGCTTTTGTGGTCTTGTTAATGTTGTTTACAATTTTTTTTTTTGCTTCTAGATAAATGGTATAGAGACGTGGTTGCGGCCTGTCCTTCCTCAAGGCAGCTATGCAGTGGCAGTGCTGAACCTCAATGAAGGAGGATACGTGACACCGGTCTCATTTTCTCTGAAGTCCTTGGGTGTTCCAGACAATGGATCATACAATTTGACGGAGGTGTTTTCAGGAACGCCCATGGGAACATTCACAGCAGACAAGGAGGTCACTGTCAAAGTTGATGTTTCTAGTGTGTTTTTTGGTAAATTTACTAGAACAGGGAATAAGAAATGGTAGGAAGTCTCCTTGATTAGTTATTGCTGTAAGCAGTCAGACAGTACACTCTCAGCATTTTAGTTTTCAGAAGGAATTTATTGTTTTATTTTAAAACGTTGTGATGTTGCTGTATATGTATTTCTTTTTCTCAGTTTTGAGCCAAGTTGCTCTGAGTTCAGAGAAAAATTCTGGAAAATATTGGAACTTATTGATACGATGTTTTTTTTCCTCCAAAATTTACACATTTTTACTGCCAGTTTGTGTTTGCTCTTTCCTTTTGATTCATGCTTGTAGGTCCCTAGTTATTTTTGAGAATGAGTCTTTGATGATTGGGACACAAAACATAATGTCAGAATACCAGATATGAATAGTTTTATCCAGTGAGAATGGATGGTGCTTGCATAACTTTCAAGATGCTTATATACTTTAGCTTTGCATTGTAATTTATTCATTCCTGAAGTTTGTACAGCTGAAGTGGGTTTAATATCACTAATGTCATCCTAAGAATTAGCTTTGAAATATTTTCATTTCAAATTCCTGCCATATGATACAACAAGACAAAGGAATATGCATGACACTTTATTCTCAAACATATATGTGACTGATGCCCATCTCTGATGTGTGTAAGATGTATGAGCAAATTGAGAGAGAATTCTTTTTGTCTGGTAGAATTATATATGTCGTAAAGCTTTGGAATGCAGGACAGATGTCAGCTCTATTTTATACAGTGTGTCTCACAAGAGTTCATCTTTATCATGGCAGTTGGATTTCAGAAGGACTGATCTTTCAGATGGAAACAGAAAGTTATGTTCAGAGGAAAAGAAGCAGCTTTGCATTTTATAGTGTATGTGTGGGTGCATGGAAAAACCCTTCCCATCTCTCCAGGTATGAAAATTGAGTTACTGATAGAATATTAATCCTCATTTGTTTCTGAATATTTTGCACTTTATTTGAGGCCAAATGCAAGTCTCTTTTTATCTTTATTAGTTCCAAAGTTATAGACAAATTTGTAAACTTCCCGTTACCATATAATTATAGTCTAGATTTTGAGACAATCTAGATTAAATTCTTTTTAACCATGCCTTTTAACGAATGTTCTTTAAAAAACACTAAAAAAAATGTCAAATTCTCATTTTTATTAATAAAATTTATACGAAATGAAAGATAAATGCATGAACTATTTGATTCCGCAGAAATCGTAATTTAGCCCAGGAAGTCAAAATTTGACTTTTCAAGGCCGTAGCTTAAAATTACCAATTGCAAGATCCAATGGGTTTTTCCATGCGACCACATATATGCATAATGTCCATTTTTATTTTGAAAAAGCATGCATGTTGTCTGCTTCAATTTTACTCTAATTCCACACTTACATATGTCAGCTGTGTTTGACCTGTCTATATAGCCCATGTCATGTAAATACTGTAGTTTTTAATTATTTTGTATTATTGTTATCAAGTCAGATTTGTTTTCTATATGTGTTTGAGTTGAGAACATGAGTTAAGAACAAAATATTGATGGTGTGCCTGTTTGTGAGTAGTCATCATAGAAATCCTGGTTACATTCCAATGCGTCCAGTATCTGTGTTCTTGAAAAGAGTATGTCAGAAATACATGTAACTGTTTGTTTGGATAGTTAGCTGTCATTTTTATGTCCCAAGATGATGCCATAGACAGAACTATGAGTGAATTGAGATTCATTTTTTTTACCACAGATTTTGAATTTTCCAAATTGTAGTAACCTATTTCAATATTTATCCATATTGTTTGGTCCCCCACATAAAATAATTATAATGTCTCCCTCATCATTTTGTTTGTTTTTCCCAGTAATGTGGGAAAAAAGGAACTTTTTGCCAAATTTTCATTTCCAGGATGGAATATGTGTGAAGAAAGTTGCATTGTTTACTCTCATGCAATAAACATTCCACATATTTTGAAATGTTCATGGTCTTATTTTATTTTTATGTTGTCAGTAATATGTTTGTAAATATTTCTTGGTTTGGTTTTTCTTTTTATTAGCCTCCAATGATATCTGTTTCTTTCCCACTCTCTGTTAAATGCACTTGATTTCACATATTAGGAAAACTTTCAAACAGACCAATGCTGTTGCAAAACTAAAACTCTGAAGGTTCTGTTGAATTAGAACAGTCTTATAGATCCCTCAGAACATACAAAGAGGTGGCATTAGAGGCATTAATGGGCATTAGAGATGCCCATGAATTTCATAATAGGCAAGTGACTGTGCTCTTTCCCATGTGTCCATCCGCCTTCTTAGTAACCTACATTGATGCTTGTAGGAAACCATGTGTGGCTCTCTGCGGGCCAGCTGGTGATGTAACACATTTATTTCTATGCATATATATATGATGTTCTTATATACATTATCTGACTGCCACTTTGTAAGTGTCTCAGGCACGGTACAAAATGACCGTTAGGTGCGAGACATCCTGTGGTAACATGATTGCCATATTCTAACATTTCATTAACCAGGTGAACTTTGATAAGTATACTACCAGCCATACTGTATTTGGAATTTCTTCTGAATCTTTCACCTTTCATTTTTTTTTTTTGTGGGTACTTCTAAGAAACTGTATCTAAGATATAATTATGCACATACATAGGAATTTTGAGAACTTTGTCTCAATAATAATTTATGTGGAACTATGAGAAAGAACTGTCTGTCTCAAAGAAAAAAAAAAATGAAAATTTAACTCAGAAGAATAAAATGCTCCAGCAGATATGGCATTATTGTGTCACAGATACATGTATGAAATCTGCTGGTGAAATAACAAGTTTCAAGTTTCAAAGGTTTTTTTAGGCCATAGGCCAACATAATGTATTACAATACAATATTGCATGAGTACAATCCACTGCCAAGACATAAACCGTGTTCCTCATGCACACTATTGCCACTCATCTACCACTTTCTCATCTAGCCGACTGACACCCAGACTTTCGAGAGTTAAACTGACACACAAATCATGACATTACTGCTATACTCACTCACTCTCTCAAACTACACTCTCTACTTGTCACTCCTCTCCCCTCTAACCCCNCTGTGTTTTGCGATAAATTTCTTTTCCTAAGAACACAAGCTATAGTTGGAAAAAGTGTACTATTTAAAACTTTGGTGCCAGCAGATTTTCTTCGTCTTTCGTGTCTTCAGAAAAGATTCATATAGGTGGCTTGCTTTAATCATTAAAAGTCTACAGGGGTTTGAGATCATACAATATGTCACGGCACTAAAAAATGCGCACCTCGGTAATGCACTACAGTCTGCTATGAAAGAATAGTCGATCCCTTAAATTATTTCCAATAATTTCGATCAAGTTGCATAACTCACTAATATCGGAATGCCTAGAAGTAATTGAAATTGAATATCAGTAGAAACAATCACTCAGGACCAGATCAGTAATGTGGAGAATCCTTGGTGCTTTTTTAATCCTTGATTCGCCCCTGCAACCTGAAAGGGGTAGAAGATCGCCAACTCTATTAAGCACCATGCCTAAGGCTACCTCTTCTACTATAGTAGACTGCATTAACCCATTTGTTAGAAAGGCAGAAACAAATTACTTGTACAATAATCTAACGGTACTAGAATTTAATTGGTATAATCCTGGAATAGCACCGATTTAATCGATACCATTTATATTTGGTATCGGCGGTGCTGTTCCAGGAGTATATAGGCATGAGACTAAAAGAAGCTCATTTCAATATCGATACCTAGTCGCAGTTCAATATCGATACCGAATCGGTGCTATTCCAGGATTATGCCGAATTTATAAGTGTACTATCGCTGAAGTGTAAGTGAGGAAAAGACTGCAGAAAGAGCCAGATAAAATGGCACCCAGAGAGGCTGGAGAGAGAAAGAGATTTTTTAGTTTTTTGTTTAATTTCGCACATTTTCTTTCTTTTGCACTAACAAAAGTATCAGTGTACCATAAAATATGCATTAGTTATATAAATAGCAGCTAGAGACCAATATGGAGCACACTATTTGTTCTTCTCTGCAGCGGTGTTGGCAGAGCTGTTGGTGAAACATTTGTATACATTGTGGCTCCTCCTTCCTCCTCTCCAGATTTGCTTTTTCTAGCCATTTATTTGATTTTTTAAAAAATGTCCCCTTTTAGTGAAATCAGATTAAAACGTAAGGATTAATTTGCCTGGTTCCGGCACGTTCGGTCTAACTGACTTCTATCGTATTCTCCTACTAAATACTGGGCCCTTCTTTAACAGACATACACCATGACAAGACCTATCATCTCACACAGTAAGTTCACAGAGGTCACTCCCTACTCTCCCCCCCCCCCCCCNTTTACACCAATTCCCCTGCCACTCCAAACGGTTGTTTTCATGTCTTTCTAAAATCTGATCCTCTTTAACAGGTTCTGCCACAGCACGGAATCGTTGAACATACTATCTTGTTCTACCAAAGGTATCAGTAGACAGCCTAAGTAGGCTTACTAATCATGTGTACTGACCACTAACAACGTTGTTATAAGGTATTGCCGAAATTTGCTTTTCATTAGGGACGTCACAGCGGCCATGTTGAGAGGCGCTGAAAAGTGAAATAATCCAGTCCATGTGCACTTGAGCAGACCTATCTCTACAGAACTACACTGTAAGTACTATTAGTAGTTTACAGAGAGACAATGGGGCGGGCTAAGTCTGACTTCCTCGTCTTTCCGCCTGTCTACATTGTAAATGGGTGTGTATGTGGGGGTGGGGGAGGGGAATTTGGGGCAAGGAGCGGGTGGGGTGAGAACAGGTCAACAGGAAAACAGTCGGAAGGTGTTAGTGGGCGGATGGACAGAATGACTGGTTTGATAGTTTGGCTGACTGAGCGATTGATTTCATAAGTAATGATTTTGATTACATCTTGTAGGTCTGCTTATTTAGGAGCAGCTGAGCTCAAGAGAAGACATGGACAGGCAGGGAGGCAGGCAGGCAGGCAGGCAGGCAGATAGATAGATAGATAGATAGATAGATAGATAGATAGAGAGAGAGAGAGAGAGAGAGAGCGAGAGAGTCAAATTTCTGAAGAATATCATCTCATGGAGTGAATTCCCGATTTTAATAAGCCCTGTCCTTCCCTAACCCTTGCTCTTGATTTCAGTATTTTTATACATTAATAATATAATTATAATATAATATAATATAATATAAATATAAATATAATATAATGTTCATGTGGGTTTCTTAACAGCTGAATTTTGAAACTTAGGCAGGACTACCAAGTAAGCCGTTATGAAAGACCAATGGAGATTGGCTAGTGGTCCTAATACGCATGTAATGTTCATGGATATGGGGGTACTCTCTGTCACGGTGGGAGAGGTCTCATTTGTACTGAACGTGGCTTGATAAATAGCCAGCGAGTTATGGAGAGATAGATCCCATTATCCTCTGTTCTTATAAAAATATTGTTATACGGTACACTAAGCTCCTTTCGGTGCCGTGTATATATAGTCTTAAGAAATGGTCCAAGTCTCTTGTGACGTCCAGACAATTGAGAAGTAGGTATTCTCAAGGTACCACTTCTAAACTATCTCTCAGGACAGCACCTCTCTTGTATCAATACATTTTCACTGAGTCTTAGTGGCCTATTCACTATTCACACAGCGCATACTGTCACGAGATATTGGCCCATCTCCAGAAATACTGTAGTCTATAGTCTCTTTATCTTTATGGGGTTATCCTATCAATCCTATGATGATTTAACGGGCAGTATTTTGAAAATGACTTACTTTTTTTACAAAAATGAGAGAGAGAGAGAGCAAAGGGAAGGAAGGAAGGAAGGAAGGAAGGAAGGAAGGAAGGAAGGAAGGAAGGAAGGAAAGGAAGGAAGGAAGGAAGGAAGGAAGGAAGGAAGGAAATTAAAACGCATGAAAAGGAACAGCAATGACGAGAATTAATATTACTGAAGGGCACATTATTGATATGCAAGTGTATCTTCACTGTCATTCCAAACAATTCGCTATGAAGGTAAACTAACCCGTAACTGACGGTGTCTACTTTCGAATAAATCTTATAATTAAATACACAGCCGAACATAGTGTAAAATATGAAGACGTTCCAGCAAATCACTTTGAACTTATATTTCATTTGGTTCCGACCTCACCAACAACAACAACAACAACCCTGGTCCTTATACGCTGACTGTGCAAGCCTAGGTAATATTTCTCTGTCACTTCCTGAAAGTTTTGTTAGGTGGATCAGGAGGTTTTTGTGAGGCACTCAATAGCCAGAGCCTACATTAATCGTCAGTGAGAAAGCAAAATTGTCGTTGTGTCTAATGGGCCGGTAGACCTATTCGATTCTATAAATTCAGGACCTAGGAAGCAGAGGTCAGCCCATGGATTCCTTATTTACATAACAAGTAGGCCACACTTTTAAGGTTTGAATATTTCAGATATCGTATTAGACTAAAATTAAATATGATTCTGCCCAGGTTTGACATAACACTCTTTGAAAAATATAGTATAATGGATTTATTTTTTAACTCGTGAATGAACTCTTTATCTAGACTGACAATTGGAAATGAGATGTACAAAGAAAATTAAGTGAATAGGAGTCTAAGAACCAGAAATAGAAGCAGAAATTGAGCTATACGATATCGTGTTATATAATTATGTTTCCCATATAATATGTGCACGAATCTTTTTAATATAACAGTGTCTAGATGTAATACTGAGAATGACGAGTTGATTTGCCTTTATCCTTTTTGGTTTTCTTTTTTTTTTTTTGTATCAAGATTCCTCGGCTCCTAGCTGTAAAATCATGAGACAGAATACATTTTTAAAATGTGTATTTAAACTGCGCTTTCACAGTATCTCGGGAAGATTTTTGTTAAGGATTTTTATAACCGAGGAAGGCAGACAACTATGAAAAGAGTTACTGGAGAGTAAATCAATTTTATTTTGAAATGTAACATTTTGGTTAACGACGTAAAAGAAATCCAGCACGTCATTATGAATCATAAACATGTCAGTTTTGGTGGCACGGAGGCAGTAGTGTTGCCTGCTGTGGTAAAAACGATGGGAAAAGGTATTATTATGGCATTATTATAACATAAACAGTAACAAAAATGTTCCGTGGCAGAGATAGAGGAATAGAGTATTCAATATCAGAAACAATACAAAATATGTGTAGCATTTTGTAGCAGAATGAGTACCAAGAATACTCTGTGTGTGTGTGTGTGTGTGTGTGTGTGTGTGTGTGTGTGTGTGTGTGTGTGTGTGTGTGTGTGTGTGTGTGTGTTTGTACTATTGTAACATTATAGCAGAAACCGTAAGAGGAATAATAAGAGAAATAAAGACATTGTAACGTGATCTTTTTTGTTCATTTGTTTATATATATATATTGATCTAAAAAGTACCAGGGATTTTGTAAAGTACAGCAGAAACACGAACAAGAATACATTTTATCGTGGCACGAACCATGTCAGGGCTATTGTGTAAGCGTAAAACAACAGTAAAGATATAGCTTAGGCTGTTTACGTGTGTATGGGATACTGAAAGCAAAAGCAATAACATTAACTTATCATCTCTGAACATCGCAGAGGAAACTATCTCTGCCCCTTCAGCTTCCTCCTTATTACGGGATGCGTTTGTTTGGTCCCCGCAGTCTACACCAAATGGGAAGCTACACTCTTTTCTTGCATTCTGTGGGGAGTCTTTAGCAAAGGATAAGGTTTTGATTGGTTCGCGCCAGTCACAGTAAGGAAGGGTGCACGCCTACTAAGGTTTCTTAGAAATGTGTCGTCTTTTGTGCAAAACCGGAGGAAAAAACTCGGCAACATGGCGACGACCATCTAAGGTCTCAAATTTGTTACTGGAACATTGTTAGAGGAATATCTCATCAACAACCTTGTGTCACAGGGGTTAAGGCAAAAATTAACGGTGGTTTGTATGCTAATGAATGAGGCAAAGATTTAAGTATAGCAAACACCATTTGCAAATCAGTGCATTGTTTCTTGTCTCTTCCACATTAGTCGCAGCCATCCTGGCTTGCCTAGAGATTAAAACACCATTTTCTAAGGAAAGGATGTGGCTTTTCATTTTGTCAGATTGCAGGAGCCAAAGAAACGTAGACACGGTACATCCACAGACGTGCGATCTTCGCCATGCCTACCTTACTGAATGCCATTGTGCTTGGGCTGTCTCTGTCCTCCTGCTTTTGGATGGAGTACGTCGGCGCGAGCAAGGTCGATTACTACAACCTTGTTGACACACTCTTTGCGGACTACAAGAAGGAGATTCGCCCTTCATTAGACTACAATGCTCCAACTGAAGCTAACATTCAACTACTTCTCCAGTCCATTAATGACCTAGAAGAACGAGATCAGGTAATCGTTAATGATGTGCAAGATTCAAATCCGATTCTCGAATTCATTAATGGAATTATTACCCATTTCAAATTCCTGTCAAAGGATTCATGAGATACTGAATTCAAATTCTAAAGTTTCTTAGACGAACCTTAAAACAATAATCTACTGCTTCTCTGTGCATGTTTGTACTCCAAAAAAATAGTCGTAGAAATGTCGAACTGCAGCATGCTATGCGTCATTCCTAAATCACAAAGATTTGTCAAGAGTAGCGGGATAGATGTGCCAGTAGGAAACCGTTACAGGTCCACTTTGATTTACCAATCCCTACATTGCAGTCAAGTTTGGCAGTTCTATGAACTGTTATTGTTCGTGTTGAGCGAGACAGATCCCCATAATTCAGACAACAGAGAATTACATGCAATTCGTCAGGCCAGCCAAAGGACATTCTTAACACTATACACTAATCTGTGGAAGCAGACTAACTCAGACTCATTGAGTGATGAAGTGACTAAATTAAGATGAAAACATAGTAACGAGTACTCTATATTGAGGTTTCGTTGTGCTTCTTGGGCAGGTATTAGTGACGACCGCCACGATACGCATCGAGTATTTTGACTACAACCTTGAGTGGACACCCAGTAACTACAGCAACATCACCACCCTGGTCTACCCACAGAGCAAAGTCTGGCTGCCCGACATCGTTGTCGAAAACTCCGTGGAGAGTCTGGTGAGTTACAAACGCCGCAAATTTTCAGCCTATATGTGGTACTAGCTTCCTACTGCTTCTTTTCAGTCTTAATTTTGGTTGACCATTTCTACAGACCTGTTGCGAAGAAGTAAGTTTGAATAGGGAAAAAGTAAGTTTGAATAGGGAAAAACCTGTACACTTCTGCTATCGGTTGAACCTCTACCATGACAATCCAGATGGAACCACTTGATATTTCGAGAGAATATGATTGTGTTAGCTCACTTGCTTTCTCTAGATCTATCTCTTTGCAACTTCTGAACCCAAACAGTCCTGCTCTAATTTAATCTGCCCTTGTCGATGAAGAAACAAATGCATTAGGACAAGCAACATCAGTGTTCACCTGACTCCTAGCATAGAGAAAAAAAAATTTAAGGTAAAAGATAATCATATCCTATTGGATAGTAATCAACCTCGTCAAACATCAAAAGGAGTAAGGGAATAAGGTAAAGGAAGGCGGACTTTCTTTTTCAATCCCCCCTCCCCCCTTTACCCCTTTCCTTCTCACCCCAACCCTCCCCCACTCAGAGACTAAAACCGCAAAGCATCCTGCAAATAGACCGTTCCAGTGAAGCTCACCTCCGGTTTAGCAGAACAGTCGAGTAGGGTGATTGCGTCATCAAATATCGCTGTATCAGTCAGTCATGTTCAAGTGACAATGGAAAAGTGGAACGTGGAAGAAACGAAAGCTAATTGTACAAGCATAATAATCTGCCTTGCCCACCTAGCTGTGTTATAATTTCAGGCACCTATTACTGATTGTGTAGAATCCTATTAATCCGCATATGTATAAAATCTTCCATTTTTGGTGCCCTGTCAGCCAATGTCAGGATGTAGGAATATGTAAAGAGACCTGTGATCGATATAGAACATCCAGTTTTGAAATTTAGTACAATTTGAGCTTCACAGGAACAAAAATAACGTGTTTTAGACCTACATATAAGCATGCGGTCAAAATTAAGCAGCCTAATGAAAAATTGGACACCATGTCAACAGGAGAGGTGACTATTGATTTTGAAAGAGATTTGTGAAAAAAATTTGGGCATGGACCTGTCCCCCACTTTTCTCATCCCTTTTTAAAGATAGGGCTTTGGAACTACTTTAACCTTCATGGAAAAAACATTCTGGAAGCACAATAGAACTTGTAGAATAACATGTTTCATGTATAGGGCAGAAAGAAGAAAAAAACAAGTGCTAATAACCTTTTTTATCTCCTTTCCTCCCCCCCCCCCCCCCCCCCCCCCNGATTTGTGAAAAAATTTGGGCATGGACCTGTCCCCCACTTTTCTCATCCCTTTAAAGATATGGCTTTGGAAGTACTTTAACCTTCATGGAAAAAAACATTCTGGAAGCACAATAGAACTTGTAGAATAACATGTTTCATTTATAGGGCAGAAAGAAGAAAAAAACAAGTGCTAATAACCTTTTTTATCTCCTTTCCTCCCCCCCCCCCCCCCCCCNCCGCCTCAGGCTCAGCTTGGCTACAAAGAGATGGTACTGTCGATACATCACTCAGGGGAGGTAGTATGGGCACCGTCCGTTGTTATGCGAACCTCTTGCGATATGGACATCACCTACTATCCCTTTGACACGCAGGTAAGCTAACTTTTGTGACATATTATGATGAAAACACAGTAATAATAACAATAATAATAATGCAGTTTAGAACTTTCGCATTCAGGCTAATGCCCGCTCATGCGACTTCACATTATTATCATCTCAGCAGGCCTGATCACTCTAGGACATTCTCAGCTCCATAGGAACCATATTGTGCCACTGCCATTAACATTCTGACAGTATCCTCCATTGCTTCTAGCCAGATACCCATTTTACAGACGGGTGGACTGAGGAAAATGTGTATGAAATGCTTTCCCTAGGCACTCACAACACGACCGTGGTCGTAACTCAAAGTCAAACCCACAACTTTTAGATCTTGAGTCCAACATTTTAACCGTTCGGCCACGCTGCTCCACGTACGTGCATTTAGCCTGAATACTAGACAGGAAACTCTTACACGGAGTGCGGGGCAACAGATCTTCAGACAGATCCATACTTAAGCCATGATTCTCAGGTATCGAACCACCGCAGATTTTGTTCGCATCATGTCGGCAACCACTGTTGACATGGGTGGTTGTGTTAATGATTTACAAGGTATCGATCCCGAAATTTAATCTGCTGACGATGTGGCTAACCACTAGTGGTGGGCGTTAATATAATTTTCACATATCTATTAACATGAGTACTCATGGTATGAAACTTGTAGACCCTAGACATCGATACTGTAGACCCTAGACATCGATACTGTGACGTCATAGTTTTAACTTGTTTCGTGTGGCTTTTCTCGAGCGACCTGGCGAGGGCCCATTTCCACTCCCTCTTCCCTGTAATTTTGTGGCTGGTATTTATTTGTTTGTTTTATTGTGGTATTTTGGGTATTTTCTTTTAAACCAAGAGCATAACCTAAATTGAATATCTTTGAATACGTAAACAATCAACTTTAGTTAAACGGTAATTATGTTGTAATTTAGATCTGATACCAGTTTCAATAATCATCATTTTTTCTTTCTCTCTCTTTTGACGTAAGAAAATTACATAATCATAAAGTGAGACAGAAATTTTCATAAATTGTTATTACGAAAGAGAATGATGTCCACTTTAGCTGTAGAAAGACCGATTCTGTCTGTGACATCCATCCATCCATCCATCCATCCATCCATCCATCCACAGAATTGCACCATCATCCTGACTACTTGGGCGTCGACAAAAAATGATGTGGATATAGACCCTGATCCAGATGGTAATGGAATCATTCATCTCGGAAGTTACAGCCCAAGCGGGTCTTGGGAAATTATAGAAACTCGTATTCGAGAGCTCCCTACAGACCGTGAGTACATTATACTGGTTGGTTGGTTGGTTGGTTGGTTGGTTGGTTGGTTGGTTGGTTGGTTGTGGGTGGGTTGGTTGGTTGGTGGGTTGGTTGGTGGGTTGGTTGACTGGCTGGTTGGTTGGTTAGTTGGTTGGTTGGTTTGTTGACTGATTGACTGGTTGGTAGTTTGGTGGGTTGACTGGTTGGTTAGTTGATTGGTTGGCTGGCTGGTTGGTTGGTTGATTGGTTAGTTGATTTGTTTGTTGGTGGTTAGTTGCTTGTTTGCTTGCCTGCCTGTTTGGTTAGTCGATTGGTTGATTGGTTGGTTGACTGGCTGGTTGGCTGTTGGTTGGTTGGTTGGTTGACTGGTTGGTGGGTGGGTGGGTTGGTTGGTTGGTTGGTTGGTTGGTTGGTTGGTTGCTGCTTGCTTGCTTGCTTGCTTGCTTGCCTGCCTGTTTGGTTGGTCGATTGGTTGATTGATTGCCTGGCTGGTTGGCTGGTTGGTTGGTTGGTTGGTTGGTGGTTGGGTTGTTGGCTGGCTGGTTGGTTGGTTGATTGGTTAGTTGATTTGTTTGTTGGTTAGTTGCTTGTTTGCTTGCCTGCCTATTTGGTTAGTCGATTGGTTGATTGGTTAGTTGGTTGGTTGATTGGTTGGCTGGCTGGTTGGTTGGTTGATTGGTTAGTTGGTTTGTTGGTTGTTGCTGCTTGCTTGCTTGCTTGCCTGCCTGTTTGGTTGGTCTGTTGGTTGATTGATTGGCTGGTTGGTTGGCTGGTTAGTTGGTTGGTTGGTTGGTTGGTTGCTTGCTTGCTTGCTTGCTTGGTTTGTTGGTTGATTGGTTGGTTGGTTAGTTGGTTGGATGATTAGTTGGTTGGCTGGTTGCTTGGTTGTTTGGTTAATTGCTTGGTTGGTTGCTTGCTTATTTGACGGGATTTATAGTCCACTAGAGCGGTTGTCTCATTCAGAGATCTCTAAACAACCCCAAAATAACTTCCCTTAATGAATAACATCAGGGCTATCTTTGTCTAGTCACCACGAGTGTGCAAAATGAGCGTTTTTTCTCTGTGGGCAGTCCCTTTTATCTGTGAGCGGTCTCTTGGGAATTCTAAGCAATTGCAGTATCAGTCTCTAAGCAAGCTAAGATGGCTGTGATTGAAACGGAAGGGCTAGAAAGTAATGCACTGACTTGCCTGACTTGTACCAATCTCTTTGCCTCATCCAACATACATACCATCGTTGATTCTTGCCACATCCTCCTCCGATACGAGGCCGTTTTAAAAAGTTTCACCAACAAATTTGAAACAAATAGATGGTGGCCGCTACGTTGCTGAGCTTTCTCCTCCGGGGCAAAAGACGTCACTTTTCCAACAAACCTGTAGTAGGTGTTCACCCTTCTTCACTGTGACTGGGACCCACCAACCAAATACGTATCCCTGGTACTTTCTTTGTTAAGGTCCGCCCACAGAATCTAAGAACGGCCCCTTTTCGCGCCGCCGTGAGGACGAAACAAACGTAGCATAGGCACTTGCTTTTCGTTTACTCATTGGAAGGTTTGAATGTGTAGAATTTACAGGTGAACGGCACCAATTTCTGAAGAAATCCTACTGCAGATATCGTAACACTTTTAAAGCACATCTGCTTTTCGTTTTTTTCCGAAACAAATATAGCTCGTTAAACTGGTTTCCTTGTGTAGAATCTAATCGAACTATAGACAGAGGAAACAGTGACACGTACTGTGTCTTCCGATATTCCACGTTAATATTTCGTTAAATATCGTTCAGTACTGCTGTTATATTTGTCATAAAAGAGGGATGAAGTAGGCCTATTTCCATCTGTTTCTATTTATTTGTCACTAAACTCATCCTGACTGCCAGGTTTGACAATCAAGTAGATCAATCAAGAATTTATTTGTCATTGATTTTTTGACTGTGCTAAATTGCTAGAATTTTCACCTCTTATATATAACATGGATCGTAGTATGCTGAAATAAATTGAAATGGATTGAATTTCATTGAAGAGGATGTCACCAGACTTGCATTTGACATCGTCATGAAGCGTCGAAGGACCTACTACATCTTGAACATCATGGTGCCGGTAATGGCTCTCTCTTTGACTGGCTCCTTGGTGTTCGCTCTGCCTGCGGACTCTGGAGAAAAGATGGGAACGAGCATCACAGTACTGCTGGCTTACGCTGTGTACTTGACCATCATCTCGGAGAGCATACCCAACACCTCACTGCAGGTACTACTGGTGTAAGCGGAGAAAAATACTACCCGATTAAAAAAAAATGCATTCCAGATCTTTTATTCTTTAATCATGAAAATGACAAGCAAATTCCTAATACATGTTGTTCTTCCTTATGAAAGTCTTTTAATTTTTAAAAGCCAGTTTTCTTAAAAAAATATTTAGGGGAGTTTTTTTTTTTGTTTTTGTTTTTTGGGTTTTTTTTGTACACTGATATTGAATAACTGTTTTTGTTGTTGTTGTTGTTGTTGTTGTTGTTGTTGTTGTTGTTGTTGTTATTGCTATTTCTCTGCGATTGTCTCAGGATAACAATACTCTCAGTGTTATTTGCCTAGAAAAATATCACTCCTGTAATATTGGACGTCTTCGAGAGCGGGGAAACAGTTTTGATTAAAAGGCGTTCAAATTATCCGGTTTCTTACATATGCATATACATATATATATTCTGTTATCATAAAAATCTTGCCGGGCTTTGCGTGCAGTGTAAAGCCGCTGGGCATTGTATCAATGAATAAACCTGCAATTTTCAGCCATCCAAATAGTCCTGTCAGGGGAGGATATAGGGTCGGCCGGGTCTTGTGCCGGAGAAGATGGGAGACCCCCTTCTTTACGGTCACTTATATTGACAATACTTAAACTCAAAGGAAGAATGATGGGGCCCTTTTGACTGAGAAATGAGAAGAAAAGAGGAATGGAGGGAGTGAGGGAGAGAGAGAGAGAAAGAGTAAGAGAGAGAGGAAGAGAGAGTGAACAATAAAGAATTTTAATGATTTTACTAAATAATTTTGTCTAAAATGCATACCCCGAATTATGGGCATCCTGCAGGAGGATTTAGCCGAGAGACCTATGGTACCATATATTGATCAGATTTTAGGCAAATTTTACTACAACAACAGATTTAAAGATAAAAAAAAAATCCCACTTCTCTTATGTCCGCTCTCTCTTTCTCTGTCTTTCCTTTCTTTTTTTTCCCTCCATAACACTTCTCTCGTCCTCAAGCTCTGTACACCCCCCCCCCCCNCCCCCCCCTCTCTGTTCGACTTATGCATAAGCCTGTAACAGAATCCGTCTACAGAGTCATAAGATGATAGCGAGAATGCTAGTAATACATGTAAGTGAGGGAGATGTGTCCAGTGCGTTACGGCTGTTCAAGACTCCACAGTGCTACAACGCTTTGTTTTCCAATAGGTGTCTATCATCGGCGTCTATCTCGCCTTGCTCCTGGTGGCCACAGCTCTAGCCGTGATGTTTTCCGCCCTGGTACTTTACCTGCACCATCTGCCAGACTATATCCCTGTCGGCAGGAGGATTAGGACATTGGTCATCCGCATGAGATCTGTGCTGTGTCTTTACAAACTGAAACCTGCTGATGACGACAGCCACAGCGTAGCCGCCACAGAGGTTGGTATAACTCTTTGAGCTGAAAAGATAGGAAACTCAATTGATTGGGTCCGCCATCAGCAGACAGTTCAGAGATCAGCAATTGATTGGTCTAGGAATATAGAATCTCTCTATTGTATTGTTTACACCTATTTCTTATTAATGCTCATACTGTTATGATGACTTTTAGTGTTATCCTTTGTTATTACGAGATTTTAAGTTTTATTGCATAATATAAAGTGCATTCATATGAAAGGAAGTTGATCTATAAGAAACGTTGACAAAAATAATGTGCTAAATAACATAAAGCTTGTGTGCTGTTAAATAGTCTTCATTTCGACTTCAAGGCAGGTTTTGAACAAAGTTCCAAGATTAATATTACTGTCATTAAATATATTATGTGTACTTTTATCTGTGAGACATTTATACTGTTGAATATTAGAAGTATTACTCTTTAAGGGAAAAACTGTTGTTAACAGCATAGCTCATTCAATGGTCTGTTATTTTCAGATCAACATGTATTACCTTATTTGGAAGTGAGACTGTCTATATCTATATCCATATCTATATATCTATTTCTATCTTTCTTTCTCTCTCTCTCTCTCTCTCTCTCTCTCTCTCTCTCTCTCTCTNTATATATATATATATATATATATATATATATATGTATATATATATATATACATACTGTATATATATATATAGTTTAAATGAGATCATGGTCTTCTCAAGCAGTAATGGTCTTTCTCCAAATATAGTGCGTCGCATTCTGAATAGGCCCATGACCAGCTACTAACAAACTTTCTATTAAATGCAGAGAGAGGGACCTAGGTTTGGGCTTAGGCCGTGATTGGAGGTTAGGGTTATTCGCATGAATTGTAACAATAATATTTGGCCACTAGAGCAAATAAATTTGCAAAAAAAAAAAGTGGCAGCATTCGTGGTAGTCTTCCAGCGGATATAGCTTTATTGATATTAACGTCAGTTTGCTCTCAACAGATGACAGTCCTATCACATGGCACACATATCAAAAGATCGTTTTCTCCCTTCATGCGCCATCGTAACAAAGTAGGCGTGGTCACCATCTCGGGAAAGACTGACGATGATGATGAACCGCTCCAGGACCCGCTTTCAGAAGACGGTGCCAGTACCTTACGAGAGGTGGAACCGGAAGTGACATGGCAACACGTGGCGGAGACGGTGGACCGGACCCTTTTCTTTCTCTTTTCCACGTTTATCCTGATACTCTCTATCATTGTTCTGTGTCTCTTGGCATTTCTCAGTCCTTGAACATCATTGAACCGAGACTCATCTTCACGGTCATAAGCAGTGGCCATATACATGAACCATACATTAATCAACGTTTTGCGTTAATACACTTAATGTTTTGGGAGTTTCCCGTGGTTACAGCAGGGCGTTGGATAGCGTTATTCATACGGCCGCAGGTCACCAATTTCAGACACAGAGGCGCAGGGCAGGAATTAAGCCATGGGGCAGAAGGTGCCACTGGATCAAGAGTCCAAACTTCTTAAAGAGATTTAGATCCCTTGTTACTATTTTGTGCATTTCCTATTCTGGTGCCCTACACTATGGTTGTTTGTTTTTTAAATTTTTTTTTTTATTTAAAAAAAAAATAAAATATTCGCCTCTGTTCTTTGGATAGGCATGGGTCAGAGGCCCCTCCCATGTCTGTCCTTACATTAACAATCGAAAAACTCGCGTTTGATTGTGGACATATGTACCTGAGGTTTCACTAGTCATTCCAGTCATGGTAGGTCCACTATGTTAATTCCGCCCTAAATATGCGACTGGCAAGACTGTTTAGTTTCGTAACCGGCAGGACCGATTTTACTCCCCAGAATATGAATGGCTACAAGCTGGACATTTGAATGTACACTGCTCTTTGCCAGTTGGTCATAGGTCATGTAATAGGTGGAATATAGAGTGATTGCATCGATTTATGCTTCATTTTTTCAGAGTAAATGAGCCATAGGAGGTTTTACGGGAAACTCCCAAAATGACGTCATCCTACTTCAGACTATAAGCTTACACAGAAGAGCTCCCTATTTATTTCTTGTCTAAAGCCAACGAAGTAAATCTGTGAACATTATTTTGTGTTTGTCGAAATCATTACATGAAATTTTGAACTAAACTTTGCTTTAAGTTTTGGACCTCGAGACCAGAAGCTGAGATAGGCGGTCTGCTTATGACCACGAATATACCTGAGTGAGTAACAACACACAGCCATATACATGTGTACATGCTTTAAATCTATAACACATGTGTTGATGCAATAATGATTTAGAAGGCACTAATCCAGTTGAAAATGTCAAATGTCAACACAGACTAGAAGTTCTGTAATAGTCTAGCTGAAACGCTTCCTATTTTGTTGTACATAATAATAGAGGAATGTTACTGGTAAATGCATCATGATCAGACAGATTGAAGACTGCAGGCAGCATAGTAGCCACTTCGAGCTCGTCCCCTCCCTTCCATGCATTTCAAAGGATCTCCAACTCTCCCTTCCATGCATTTCAAAGGATCTCGGATCTCCAACTCTCCCTTCCATGCATTTCAAAGGATCTCCAACTCTCTCGTTTCCATTCTACAATATTATGCTCCTCACTAAAGAGACCATAGAGGGATGGTTTTAATGGGATTGGTATAAAAGAGAATGGATTGTTTTTGTTTTGGGGATACAATAAGAAAGAAAAGTGTAGTTTTCAAATCTTACAATCATGTTTTTTGCTGCATGTGATAGGATGGCACACATATAGAAATCCTTTCCATGGATCTCTATAGTCTAATGAATTATGCACCGCTGCTTTGAAACGATAGCCTATACAGCTTTGGCAGACATGAGCAGGGCATCAAAATTTACCTTGGCTGACATTATATTTTATAATATACAGATATCATTCTACCAGATATAATAGTTCTAATCAAATAACCAAGTTCGATAATTTTTCTTTCACCCATTGTTGCCATGGTAAACTTGTCTTGGAACATGAGTAATATACAGTGGAATGTAAAAGAATTGGTAGTATAGGATTACCTTTTATCTTACTCTTCATCTTCAAGAATGATATCAAAATTGATTCATCTCTCTGTATGGAATCGAAACCAGAAAGCATAAGTCCTATTTGGGTTCCATAGTAGTCAAAACCATGTCTACAAAGTCATCACATCTAGACTGGAGTTGCAACATTTATACTTGAAGAATATTTACTACTGTGCTTTCATGCTGTAACTCGTTACCAATACTAGTTTACAAACTGCAACCCTAGTGTTTGTTTGTTTGTTTGTTTGTTTGTTTGTTTATTTGTTTGTATGTTTTCTGATCACTTGAAGCTAAACTATCGTACCAGTATATTACAAATCGTATCACAATTTGGCAAAAGGGCGCTTGCCTGGCTCTGTGCAGTATGGTCATACTGTAAAACTTCTGCAAGCTAACATACAGCGACATGTCATTTTCGAAACCTTAAACCACGGTAACTCTTATCGTTCTTTTTTGATGCGCGGAGGTTCTGTGAGAAATCTTGCAGTAATTTTTTTTATTCTAAAGAATTTTAAAAAAAACTTAAATAATAAAGAAAAAAACCGATGGACTGGTCTATAATCATTATTTTGTTATATCACAACTCTGTAGTATCGAATTAGAAATGAGCCCAAAAGTTGTTAAAATTAAAAAACAATACATCAGTCTCTCTTGAAAAGCCATTCTGATAGAGCTATTTCGTTTTACTGGATACCATTGATGTGTAACGTCGATTACTTGTGGCATCTCAATATGAATAATCATATATATTGCAATCTTACCTCTTACAACATGAAACAATACCGTGGGGTAGACACCGCTTAATCGCAATTTCTGCCAAATCTTAACAGTGTGCAGATAACACAACATTTCACCAGGGTTTCTGCAGATATGCAGTGCTTGAAACCATGATCCCCAACAATCTTCCTGTTCAGACATCCTCGTACCGCATTCACAATTGTGGTAAATAGGTAGACACATTCATGTAAGCTGTCAGCAAATACTTGTTACTTTTACCATGCTTTTGACCTTAGCAGTGTCTTTGACAAGGGTCACAATTTCTCTCCATGCCGTCGATAAGTAAATGAGAGGGGCGAGTAAATAAATTCTTGATTGTGGATCGGTGGCCCTAATTTACATTGTTAGCAATTCAAAACATGATTTCAATGATGAAAGTATAAGTAATTTACCCAGCGAGAAATATGAAACGAAACAAAACCTTTCTGGTTCCATGGACGTGGTTTTAAAGGTTGTGACCACAAAATTGGTTATGTGGGTAGCGTCACTCGGTCTGCATCTGTGACGATATCTAAGATTACTATTCAACCTAATAATGACACCAGATATTGAGAGTCTAGTCTAAATTAACTTAACCAGCATTTCTGCTCACGACATTCTATTTTTCAATCTCCGTTTTACGTGATTTCTTGGTTTAAAAAATATACTTTACATCCGATTTGCGTCTTGCCATTTTAACCTTGGACACAAACTTAAAACCACTGATTTCAGTTTCTACGAATTATAAAAATCGGTTTATCCGTAATTACTTTGGCGAAAATGTGTAGTTGGGCATTCGATGAATAAGATATACTTTGTAGTAGCCATTAGACGCCAAAAGCGCGGAAATCTGGTCCAGCATGTTCTTTGAGCATTCTGAAAGGGAAACCACGAGGAGTTTGATGCATTTGTATAACAGTCATGGGATAATAGCAACTCCTTTTAATAGAAATCTTTTCTATGCTTACTAAGTGTTGTGTTTAAGCGGAGTCGACTGTGCCACAAGAAGAGTGAAAAGAAGCGTGTACATGTATTAATGTACATAGATATTATGACTTCTTCACAGTCTTCAGTTATCTGTTGCCCCAAGTTACCTCCCTTCTTACTTCACCCCTTCGCTTCACATCATTCAAATTATCTGCTATCATCACCGCTTCAATGTTTCCCGAGCACCGGTTAGAATACACACATATACACAGACACACACATTCTATCTCTCTCCTTCTCTCTTTCTCTCCCCTTCCTGAGAAATAGAGTATCATTTCCTTGGTTGGGAGCGGGAGAAGGGGGACAAGGAAGAGGGAAATGCACGATTCGCTCCTCACTTCCAATTCACCACCACCAATAGTGCCATCAGCAACACAACTACCACAATTCAGTTCCTTTTTACGACTATGCCTTAGTCGATATCCATAGTGAGCTCTCTCGATATAATCCTCAGCGCGGATACTCATTTCTTAAAGCTGTGTCGGTCAATATTTTCAGTACTGCCATTTGATTTTATCTTACTTTCTAAAACTAAAAATATACATTTTGTACACCTGTGACACTGTATTACTGTTCTGAAAAGAAAAATGATATCACATTGTATAGTCTAGTCTGAACGTAGCTAAATACTATCCTACCTTAGTGCATTTTTCTTCTTTCCACACCTTACCACTGACTCGGTAGAATAAGTCTACTTCGCGGAATCATCGTGACGTCACAAAATCAACTATCGACGGCCGTGAGGACTCGCGTCAGAAGATATTTGAAAATGATTATCGACTACGATACAGCTTCAGTCCCCCGGTAATCACTGAATCAGTCTGAGACCATTCCCCGTCGCGGCAGATTCCAACTGAGTGGCGAATAATTAGAATACCCGTCGTCGCCAGGAACCCAAGAAAGTCTCCGAGGAAAAGACGCCCCCATTCCTGCCTCACCAGCTCGGGGTCCCCGTGGAGCGTCATTAGTGTGAATCTGAAGGGCCTCGGCCAGGGATAAACAGAGCCGCCTTTTATGTATACGGGATAGATCTAGACATAGTGTCAAGATGGGTGAATGGCCATCTCCTGGTTTCATCAGATTAAACACAGCGAAGTTTGTCCTAATTCGAACAGTGACGGCTTTAGAAATTCTCAGTGTTGGGAGAGGGCATCATTTGCATCTGCTCGTCTTCCCCTTAGAAATGAAAAGCTACTTGCACATCTCCCCAAGCGGGAGGATTAGGAGAGAGAGAGAGAGAGAGAGAGAGAGAGAGAGAGAGAGAGAGAGAGACAGACAGACAGACAGACAGACAGAGAGAGAGAGAGAGTGTGTATGAGAGAGAGAGAGAGAGAGAGAAAGAGAGAGAAAGAGAGAGAGAGAGAGAAAGTAGGAGTATAGTAGCTTCCGTCTTTTTAAAAGAAAATGAAAATAAGACTTGACTTTACCTAGAAGGAAAATTGTTGCATATTGTCATAAAATGCAATACGTCTCATTCATAAAATAGATAAACATATAACAGTCTATATATCATACAAATAAAAACACAATATTACACATGAAATCCTTGCTTGTCGCCGCAATGCGTAATAATGGCATAAATCCATCGGATCCGACACGTCACGTCACTAGGCCAGGACATTTGTGTTCTTTCTTACTTAATAATCTACTACTCTCTCACTGTAGAGAGAGCGCAGTACAGTGGTGCGCACTGCCATTGTCTAATTCAGTATAATTTGCGAGTAGAGTTGAGGACCAAAGTATTAAGAAGTGTGGTTTTTATCACGGGTGGTGATCTTAAAAAAACGTTATCTCAAAATAAATACAGTTATTACTTCACTACTTATGCGTCTGAGAGTATTCTACACATTTGTGTCTCAAAATTAAGTTGCCTGAAACGAATGGAAAGGACTGAAGTTAGTAAAATAAAATGCCTCCGTAAACACATGCATTAATAGATACATTGTGAAATTTTGTGGTGAAGTAATACTTGCATTTTGAAACAAAGTTTTCTTAACTTCAACACCCACAATATTAGAAAGTGTGGTCAACGATAAGTATCTTTACCAAACTTGAAAATAAACGTTCTGCTTTAAGACTAGATGGAACTAATAAACCTTGAATTACGCTTGACCACTTTCAACTCCGAGACCGTGCATAGCTCCAGTGGTTAAGGGCTAAAGCACATTGTCAACAGGTATTGACGAGAGAAGGCAAAGTGGATATAAATCGAATATACCATCCGAGTCGCTTCAGATTCATTAAGGATGCTGTTTGCCGCTTACATCAACAATGATTTATCAACATATGCTCCTCACAACAGAAATGGGTGTCCATGATCCCCCAAAGCCAGTCGACAGGATACTTCAAACATGTATGGCCTTTTAAAATTGCATCGCGTTTTATTACCCCCTATTATCACTGTATTGCTAGGGTTAGACTAGACATCAGCAGTTGGCATCCTGCCATGCCAAACTCTTGACTCACCTCTGCCCCTTTTCAGATTACTGGCGCCTAATGTTTATTTCTCCTTTCGGCCCTTTAAATGATAGGTGTTATTCTACAAATTCCACAGTGATTTTAGAATTTTTTCCCCCATGGTAAAGAACTTCTTTACCCACTCTTTTAAGGAAAGAAAAATAGTTGCATATGTATGTATGTGTGTGTGTGTGTGGGGGGGGTGGTGNGGGGGGCTTATAGCCCAAAACTTCAGAAATCTCGATAAAAAATAGTCACCTCAGCCATATCTCCTTCTGATCTGCATCTTTCGAGCTTGACTTGGTCCCCAGTTTTTCATTAGGCTGGTTTTAACTACGTGCTAATACGAGTACATACATAACCTTGACACACTACAATTTTTGTAATTATAAGGCTCAAATTGTACCTGAAACTTTCAAATGGGATGCTTTTTCTAAATCACAGGTCTTTTTACATATTTCTGCACACTAACATTGGCTGGCAGGGCCCTATATTATAGCGGATTAATAGGATTGTACAGTCAGTCAGTCATTTGGCCTATTAATAGGTACCAGAAACCTTCAGTTCTTTTGCTTCAATTAATGTCAGACTTCTTCCTTTTACGACCAATAGCCATGTCGGCCATTCTTTGTCAAGGTATATGGGACACACAAAGGAACTATTGATTATGAGTGAAATGGAGAGGTTCCAAGGGCACAGTGTACGCAGTGTTAGGGCTCCGATTCGCTTTTATCTCGGAAGCAGCAAAGAGAACAAAAGGCTTATAAAACTCTTGTTTATTTGTTGGCTACCCCGGACTCGATTCATTTTTTAATTCGATTTCAGATTACTAATGTCTCATGAATCTAACAGTCTGTTTTCGACAAATGGCCGTCCTTGAAGAGATGAAAGCGAACTAGATGAATAGTAGCTGGGAGAAAAGCAGCGCAAAGCGAACTAGATGAATAGTAGCTGGGAGGAGAGCAGCTCAAAGCGAACTAGATGAATGCTAGCTGGGAGAAGAGCAGCGCAAAGCGAACTAGATGAATAGTAGCTGGGAAGAAAAAACAGCGCAAAGCGAACTAGATGAATAGTAGCTGGGAAGAAAAAACAGCTCAAAGCGAACTAGATGAATAGTAGCTGGGAAGAAAAAACAGCTCAAAGTGAACTAGATGAATAGTAGCTGGGAGAAGAGCAGCTCGAATCCGAACCACTGTTTTAGATATTTCCATTGCAGCCTTAAACAATTTCAGGATTGGAACTGAATAAGGCACAGGGCTCAACGGACACGTCTAGTATGAGTAGAAAGGTTTTATTTTCAAAAATGGATTTTTAAATTTTGTTTTTATTGGAATATCACAAAGAGATAGGTATGGCCATTAATTCACGGTGTTGCGATCATTACTGCAACTTTAAAAAAAAATTGAATCAGATATATGTTTGAGTCAGGGTTTAACGGCGCGTCAGCACGACAAGGCTATATATTGCACCATGAATCAGACGCAACTCCGTATAACTGTATAATTCGTAATAAGTTTAAAAGGTTTATTAACCATGCCCAGACTGTGCCTGGCGGTATATGGGCGGTCAAAATCACAATTAACAAATTATGTGTAACTTGCGCTATGATCGTAACACCAAAAACAAGCCATTGTATGAGCGTGCCTGCTTAGGTATCCTCTGACATAACGGTCCGTAAGAAATCCGAACTTGAAAATAATAGCTCCCTAATAACACAGGCATTTTAAGCTAAAATAGTGATTCAGTTACGTGGCAGTCTGAAACTAGATCTACATCATATACATAAAGTCTTATTTACATCATATCAAATGAATCTCCAGATTTTACGGTCTTTAAACACAACACACTCCAAAGAAGTCGGGGACAAGATAGATGTAGTCTAGATCTTTTTTCATCTTCTCATCGTTACTATAATCCCTCCCCCCTCGCCCCTTGCCCTTTCACCTGCCTACATCCTGCGCTATTCCACCGTTAATGGAACTGAAATAGAGCTGTATGTTAATTGCGTCTCTGAGGTGAAGCCTTCACCATTCCGTATCTCGGCCTCTCATTACTAGACTTGGAGCAATGGCATATTGAGCTTGATCAGTTCTCTGTCCTTGGCAAGGGCAGTGACTGTGTTCAGAACAAATACAAGAAAGGAAATTACTCACCGGAAATGTGACCGCATTGCCTTGTCGGAACATCATCTCGTGTGTCTCTGGCTCCACAATGTCATTCCCCGAATCGCTCTCACTCTCTTTCTCTCTCTCTTTTTCTCTCAGGAGCAGTGTTGGATTTAGACTTAATGATATTTACAGGCTCTCTCTCTCTCTCTGTTTCTATCTATCTATCTATCTATCTATCTATCTGCTGTCTGTGTGTCTGTCAGATCTCATAAAGGTACTTAACATAACAGGGTCTTGGCAACCCACAAAACATTGAAAAATCTGCCTATGAATGAGGTAGTCAAAATAAAATAATTACACACCAAGCAGAAAATATAAGAGTATAATTTTAAAAGCCCGCCCGGATTCTATAGAGCAGGGGACAGGCATGATGGGACAGTTAACTAATTTGATTTTAATGGCACGTTTCACATCGGAGCGCTAGATCTATTTTTTCCGAAATTTAGGAGTAAAGTAGTTCATACTACATAAAAAAAAAACTTTGCAGATCGCTAATTTACTGTCCCGCCGAACATTACTACGTGATGTAAAAAAAAATTATTAAGATGAAAACATCTAGGATTTGAAATGTGACAGCAAATCCATCTGACTTAGGGCAGTGTCTACGCCGGTATGTAGGCGGGTCATGTCTCCAGACGGTAGCGATCGGATGGCACAGCTTTAAACCCTCCTTCCCCTCCCTCCCCTAATCCCCCNCCCCAAAAAAAATTGAGGCTCTAAACTGTTGCTTATTAGCTTATATATACATTATGCCGGCACTGATCATGAGCCTTTTTTTTTTTTTGCTGCGGNGTATCTTTTCTGTCTCTTCCACATCGTCGCCATTTTACTCTTTTGTGTGTGTGTGTGTGTGTTTTTGTGACAAACCTCCAGTCTCATATATGAAAGAAAAGAGAACTTTTAACTGTGGAAGCTATAACGATTGTAGGAATTACATTAACTCTGCATATTGAACGCGACTGAGTGTGCATTCAGCACTGATGCCATTAGTTTAATTCTTACGGTGGCAAGAGGTCCGGTTGTTAATGCGCAGCTCTCTAGTTATATGTCATTAAAAAAAACAACAAACAAACAAAAAATAATTTTTTCATTTGCGAATGTGTTAATGCTAGATCTAGGAAGTTGGACTCATCTAAAAAATTATGCGATGTGGCATGTCTTTGTCTTGAATGGATAGGTGAACTGAAGGAAGGAAGGAAGGAAGGAAGGAAGGAAGGAAGGAAGGAAGGAAGGAAGGAATAGAAATTCCTTTCTGATATCGCCTAATAAATGAGCGAGATAACTCCGCTGACCAAAACAGCCAAGTCAAATATGGTTATCGCCCTTCCCTGAGGTCCAATAGGTTTGCCAAGAGGGCTGTTCATCTGCATAAATGCAAAATATGATTTATCGCCTTTTAACAGAGGATCCCCTGGAGCACTACCGTTTTGTTTATAATCACATGATGGACGACCCTTTCTACGAGAATTTAACACGCAACGGCATGATAAATGTGTTGATTTACAGCCTGGAGAGGCAGACAGAACTATCTAAATGCTAAGATGAACTAATGCAGTGGAACCCGTTTATAAGAACCTGGGTTATAATTGAGAATCCGGCTATACTAGCGGGATTTTAAATATTTGTTTTCCCCCCTCTTCTTCGTAATTGTTACAATAACCCTAGTATAACGGGCCTCGAAGAGGAAAAAAACTCGGCGACTACGCGACATAACTGCCTCATCCACAATACGAAGTTTTGCATGACGAGTGTAATTTGACAGGCGATGCGTCCATGAAACCAAGCTGATTATATCGTTGGTGTGTAGCTTGAACTCTGACTTTACACACACAATGACTGACAAACAAAAAGATAATGGGCTCTGAACTGTTGTCTGAAACGGGCTTCGCTCAGTGCATTTCCGCCACTTCCTTGTCATTATATCCTATTTCTGGAACAAAGGTGCACGGTTATAACAATCAAATTTTAAAACCCGGACCACCCCGTTATAACCAAGTTCTATTGTAGTTTCTCTCACTCTCTGTTACTCTAGCGCTTTATAAGTCTCGTGTTCCTTTGGTCTACTTCTTGCCCTTCCTCTCTCTATATTTCTCAAACTTGCTGCTAGTCTTGAATACTCTCTCAACTTCCATTTCATTCTGTCTTCTTCATCTTCTTTTTCTTTACTCGCTTTTCCTGTTCCTACCCGTTTTCTATCAATGGCTATAAACCATCTATTCCTGCTATCACCTCTCAAACACCAAATTCCTACCACGACAATTTGTGTTACTATCATCCTCTTTTTCTCTCCCTTTCTGCCCTCTCCTTTCTTCCTCCACTCGATACTTGCTGCAACATTCCTTTCTGAGAGAGCTTGTATTTATAAATTCGGACGTCATACAGACTGTTATGGCAAAGGTAGGCATGAGTATATGGCACCTCCTAGTGTCACGACCATACAGAACGTTATGAACTATATCGTTAGATTGTAAAAATTCATATCTGACTTTCGTTTGTAACATATCAAATGATCATTAACCAGGATGCCATATGCGCATGCTTGCCTATGCCATAACGGTCAGTAAGTTATGATCCGAACGTTAAAAATGAAAACTCTTCGCTAATGATGTGAGCTTCGGGAGTGTCACCGCAGCGTGGCAACATAATTTTATAACAGCACATTTAGCTCCTACTCTTATCGGCATCGCTATTATCACACCCTTTTTTCCAAATTATCGTCGGCGCCGCCGTGACCAGTACCACCAGCACCAACATCACCATGACCAACTGTCATAAGGTTTCCAACATCGATATCTTTGCACTAACATAAACACTAATACAGTGGTTGGTGTTGTTGTTCCATCATCTACTACTGTCACCTTTTTCTCAGCAATGCATTTTCTGTATTATTTTCGATGTCAAACATCAACACAAACCTGGTTATCGGAGTGAATGGCTGAATGGTAACAGTACTGGATTTGTGTGCAAATGTCATGGATTCACTTCCAGCCACGGACATATTCACGTTTTGATAATTTTTTGACTATTTCGTTATAAGCGGGGTCATGATATATGGAAAATTGTATTCTCTTGTGCAAAGCAATGCTTTACCTGTAAAATGGGAGCGGCACTGTTATCTTGTGCAGGGAGCTGAGAAATTATTCAGTAAGGGTCTGCTGGGATTATAATTTATAGTCTCGAGAGGGGCATTGTCTGACTTGCAAATCATAAAATTAAGATAATTTCATCGATGCATAGAATATGTAGCAGAAAACTGAAAATAACAATAGCAAAGACTGAAACAAACTTACGATAATAAACAACACAAAACGAACTTCATTATAGGTGAATTTATTTCATCCACATTTCATAAAATGAACCATACACATGCTCACCATCAAAATCAAATTTTGTGCCGCTCGACAGCACATTTGGCAAAAAAAAATATTTTATGAATCATCTTTCTCCTCACATCTACTGTCAATCTCCTCGTCTTTCTTTCACTCTCATTTCTAACAGTTACAAAATATTTTCATCAAATTGTTAAAATAGTTTCATCAAACTGATAAAATACACTCATGTTAGTCTATTAAGCAGGGGCTTAAAGAAACATGACATGATAGGTCTATTACCATTTTGCAATCCATAATCATCACGCCACAGCTACTTTTGTTTGGTCCCCGCTGGTGCCTGAAAAGGGAGGTCTTTTCATTGTGTGGGCGGTCTCTCGGAAATTCTAAGCAACGGAAGTGTCAGTCTCAAAGCAAGCCAAGATGGCTATGTTTGATGCTTAAGAGCTTGAAAAGAGTGTTTCTTTGCCCCCCACCCCTCCGTATTAGCATACATATCACTGTAGATTCTTGCCATCTTCCCGACACAAGGCCGTATATAAAAAGTTCCACTAACAAAATTGAAATCGGAGATGTGGCTGCTATTCTGCAGAGCTCCCACTTGTGGTGTACGAAAGAGATTCCAAATTTCCTAGCTAATTTCTTACAGCTGCTCCCATATTTCCGCGCAGTTAACGGTGCAGCCTTTAAAAAGTATAGCAAATCTCGAGATTTTTATCAAGATTCGGAAGTTATATGACCCATCAAGTTAGTTAAAACTGCAATGGAGAACTGAATTTTCGTCTCTGCACAGGGAACACAAAAATGAAAACTGTTACTGCCCATTACTGCCTGTAAAGTGGGAAAAGGACCTAAGTATAAAGGTCAGCTATGGTTTCTTTTCAACTCAAGACATTCCTCTCTTGGGGCGTTCCATTTCACCAATGTTGACAGGTTAGAAACAATGGAAGGAAACTTAAAATTAAATATTTCTGCAGTTTTTTTTCTTTGCAAGTTTAACAAGTTGCATGATCCAGACACACAACATGTTTGACGGCTGCTTTCATTACGTAGCATGACTCTCTAAAATGTACAGTACAGGCAAAATTACCAATGACAACAGAATAGCAACGTTCACCCACTTCTTCATCAACAGAGATTGGAATATGGCGTGCGCCCAGTACTAATAATATGTCATATTATTACACTACTCGAAATCAGTCGCCCACAGACTCGAAAGCTCTGAGGTACTGTAATTATAGTTGAACGGGGTCGTCATCATTTTATCTCACATATTCTCTTAAGCAGTTATATTATGTCTCTAGGTAAGAAAATTACCATATATCAGCGCAACAGTTACCAAGGGCAAAGGCTGGCCTTTTTGACAGGGTAACATTAGTGTAAGAGAGATGACATAGTGGATATTAAGGAGACTAACGTCTAAAAAAAATAAACATATATTTAGCGACAAATGGCTAATCTGGCAACACGCCACAATAATAAAATATTTGCCTTCCGGGTGCCAGGTTTTAGGTTAACTCGAGTGGATCGCGGGCAATGTTTTCGAATTCATGATTCTCACACAATTTTGGCCCTGAAATAGTATCCTGGGACAGACTATTTCTTTCCTCTCCCTTATCTTTCCACCCCCCTCCATCCCTCCCTCCGCCCCGCCCCAACATTTCTTTTCTTCGCAAAATTCAGGCGCAGTAAGATCTCTCAGACTTAAATTTATTGTAAGAAACCAGTGGTCGCATGCGAAATCCTTACGTTGGTTATCTCACTGCGATAACCACCAAAAACTTCCCAAACATTAGTTGGTTCACTCTAGTTAACGTAGTATTCTAATTAAAGTATATATTGTGCAGCTGCTGTATGCATTATCCTTGCGTAAATTAACGTGAACACCTCAAATGTTTTGGGAGTTACCTTATCGTGTTAACTAATGTAAGGATTATGCATACGGCCACAGTTCAGAGTTTCGATTATATGGCCGGACCTAGTTCATAAGGAAACTTTGGTATAATAAGACATGAAACTTCATACCAGAATATCACAGCGAAAATTGCAGATTTTTCGAGTACCTGAGGTTCCAAGTCGTGAACTCCTACTTTCTGTTTTTTCTTTGCGTATTCATTCCTTTTTTCAGTCCTTCTGTCTGTCTCCATCTCCATTTTTATTCAAAGTCAAAGTGACACCTACTTATCGCCTACTCAGACGTGTAATTGACGTAATGCCAGGATCAATGATTTCCCTTTTCCACTGCGCATGCAGGGTTACAATAGGTGATTCAGACACAATCAATTTCCTCATTGTATCCTTCTTTTCTCTTAGTTCAGTCTGTCTGTCTGCTTCCAGCTCTCTCCACATTACTGGCATGTCTGGACAGTCTGACACTCAACAAACCTCTTCCATATCTGTGAAGGAACAGGTTGAATATTATAATGAATTTCTTTCCTCCCTTCGTGCATAGCCATAGAGGGGAGTCTCTTCATGTCAGACACATTCTCTTTCATATCTCCCTCGTTTTGCTCTCATCCAGGAGCGGATTTAGGGTCAGGGAGAAAGTGGGCCTAATAATATGCTTTGTTAACGATATCATAATGGTATTTCTAACATGTAAAATATGCTACAAATAAAGAAGAGTTTTATGCGCTCTGGGGACCAGGGATTATCAAAAGCTACTCAAACAGAACAGTTGCCTAAGGCTTTGTACGCAAAGGAAAGGAAGAGGGAAAGAGCAGGATCCTATGCACTGCGAAATGAGGAAGGAGAGAGAAAAACAAAAAAGCGAGAGGAAGAGGAGTAAGCAGTATCAATAAATTTTCATAAAACTTTTGCATCAAATTCATACCCGTAATTTTGAGGGCACTGCAGAAATGGCTTTGCCTAGGTTTCGCTGTATTGTGAGACTGCCATATTTGTGGCAACATCAACTGCCATAGATTGGACAGCTACAAACAAATATCCCTTTAACCTTTCCCCACTTTCCCTGTCTCTCTTTCCTCTGTTTTTCTATCCATCAACATTGTTGATCCTTCATGGCCGAGCCTCCTTACAGCGCGGAACCTTAACCCATGCAGCTAAATTTCTAAATCCACCACTACTCCTTTCCCTCTCGTTTTTTTTTTTAATGTTGAGACAGATGTCATTGACCTCTATCACACAGACAAGACATGCACGTCAATTATTTCTTTTCTAAGATCTTTCTTGCATTATTTGAGTCTCTATTTCTGGCATTTTTATTTTTTTTTGTTGTTGTCTCAAGCGCTTGAGAATTTCTCTTCAAATTTTGCTCTGTCTGTCTCCCTTTGAAATAAATCTCCAGTGTTGGCGTAAAACACCGTTTTCCGCATAAACAAAAATGAAGTTCAAAAGTTCAAGTTGAGAACTTTATTAGGCGAAAACGAAATCGCATTTAATACTTTTTTACGAACATGAAAGACCTACTTCCTTACAAAACTGTTACAACATTAAATTTGTAGGATCTTACATGAAATCCGATACTTTCACCTCAGCCAGATGAAAATTCTGAGCGATTCAGCTCAGTTTAGTGTTTTGAGAGATGCCAGTCAGAATTATACAGAGGGTTAAATGTCACAATTATATATTTGCACCGCATTTCATATTGTTTCCTACGTAAATTAGACTTTCCATTACTACTTACTTACATCATCAGCGTCCATAGCTCACTCTCATCTATTTTCATACATCTACTAAATGCTCTCTCTCTCTCTCTCTGTCACTCTCTCTCTGTCACTCTCTCTCTCTCTTTCTCTCTCTCTCTCTCTCTCTATTTCTCTTGCTTTCTGAGTAAAATGTACATACGCCAACATGGATGAAATCTTAATGAAGTTCTCTAAACGATTCCAAAGCTTGCTGGTTTAGCTTTGCAGAGTTCTCTCTCCCTCTCTCGCTCTCTTTCTCTCTCTCTCGCTCTCTCTCTCTTTCTCGCTCTCGCTGCATGTCATCATGTTCTTAGCGCCCCTGCTTTCTTCCTTCCCCTCCCCCTAATTTTCATCATATTGTTCTCAAAAGAGCTGCAATTCCTGTTCCTTTTTAAACCACTGTTTATTTTCTTGCACATATAATGACTGATAACCGCTTGTATCAGCCTTCCACGAGCGTTAACCTCACACAATAAATGAATGCAGGTAACAACAAAGTAGAGCAAATGGCAATGACGGCAAAGAACCTAACATGGAATGAAGAAGCAGCAAACTATCAAGTAGATCTGGCCAAAGCTGATCAGGTACCCGTTCTACTGAGTTCAAGTTTCAAGTTCAAAATCTTTATTAGGCATAAGCCAGAACAATTAACTTCACGCTTGCACAGTGATATTTATTACAAACTAACATCTCCAAGAAAAACACAATATATATTACTCTTTTTTTTTTTACTCGGAATCTTGAATATGTTTATAATCATTATGTATATTGTGTTATATCCAGGTTTGAAATTTACTTGTCAGAAGGGACGCAGGTAGAATAATTATGCTTTATGGAGCGATAAATTTACTAATTAAAGCACAGGTGGCACACGAACATCCGGGCGTTTTCTTTGCCTGCACTATGTGATTATTATGTCGGCAGTCAGAGGATAACTGTTCAGGAACATACCCAAGACCCGCGAATACGTGAAGAGAGATAACCGTTACTCTCGATTACTTCTTGGACCAAGTTTGGCACAGGCCTATTACGGAATAGTAGAGCACATACATACAAAAACAAACGGAATAGTAGACACATACATACAAAAACAAACAGGCAGACATTTTGCTATGCTCACAGTCATATAGTATAAATCGGTGAAGACATAAATATACATTATCACATGTATGAATATCAGCCAAGAAACGATCTTCAGAGGACAGTACAGACTCACTTAAGAAAGTTTACTACAAACACCTGTGCGAATGGATCAGGGAGGAAAATATGTTCATCGGCTGAAAACATAACTAGTTACGTTATCATAATTCAGAGGAGTTTCATTTTCAGAGTGGCAATATAAATCATACAAATAATAAGTGGATGTAATGACAATTATGCATTGCAAAGTCATGGAATACATGAAGAAAATGGTATATTTACAATCATGAAAATGAATTTTTGTGTAAGATAGGCAACAGTGAATAATGTGTTGACATTTACAGTACATATCCATGAAATATATAGAAGAGTTTATTCAGATTTATGAATACCACAGAACAAGAACATTTTGCAGGAAATTTTATTATATTTTTAAGAATTTGAATTTAACTATATAATGACAAGATAAGTATCAATCTTGCTGACAAAATTGTTCAGTGTCAAATATTGCACCTTTCCCGTTCCCCCTTAAAGTACAACATTAAAGTAAAGATGGGTTTGACAGTTAATTCAGTTGTAGTGCACAATAGTCATAAAACAGCTAAAAACATTGCAGAGTGCGTCTCTCTCTCTCTCTCTCTCTCTCTCTCTCTCTCTCTCTCTCTCTCTCCTCTCTCTCTCTCTCTCTCTCTCTCTCTCTCTCTCTCTCTCCATGTAACCCATTTTAACATTCTTGCGTTCGTATAATAACTTTCTGAATTAACATAACGTTTCTGTGCACAAATATTCATCCATAGCTCCAAGACTGATAAAAAAATTTCAACCGAAAATAATAAAGTCAGTAGGGCGCTGTTCAACATTCACGACAAAGATTTAAATATCTCAAAAATAGCTGAATGAAAGCTAACAAATTTTGTATGGCGCGGTTGAATACAGTACTTTGACTTTAAAAAGAGCTTTTTAAAAAATGGCACGACCAGTGGCAAGCTCAACAAAGTTTATTCATAAAACTTTATGAAATAGGATTTCCTTCTTTGGAAACACACGGTCTCCTTCAATAATTGACTTTATAAGTATTTTTTTTCCTATTATATTAACCCAACAGGAAATCGAAAACCGGAATATGAAATCATAGACTGGTGATGTGAGCAAATCCAGTTGTTGTTTTTTTTATTTCCTGTGCGTCTTCGAGTTTTTTTTTAAAAAATAATCAAACCCTTTGCCTCCAAACTAGATTTTAGTGAAAGAATTCAGAAAGACACAACATACTTGTATGTATATGTTTGAAGTTTCTTTTCGTTAGGCAATAGACAAATTATTTTATTTGGTGAAGCAAAGCTTCTATTTTCACTAAATGCCATACTTCAAAGAATATTTTTTCCCATGTTTTAAAAATGTAATTCAAATTTTAAGCGATTTTCATTCAGTTGTTTTGAAGATATTTTTTCTTAACTGAAGAGATGAATTCTGAACTGCACTGCAGCTTGGGAAATGACAAGAAATGATTATGGGATGAAAGTCTGAAGGCAGGTTGTACTGATTATGGAAACAATGTGTGGCTGTTGGTTTTTTTTTAATTTTTATTTTATTATCATTACAATAATATAATAATCCCGAGAATTATTACAGTCAAGAGCTAGACGTAAACCTTTGCTCTACATTATATCACAGTTATCTGTAATTATCTAAAACGGTTCGGGGATTACACTCATCTTATTTCGTCTGAAAGGTAAATGGCAAGACCTAATAAAAAAAAAAAACAGCACAAGAACAAAAACTTCTGATAACTGTGCTCATTCGATCTCTAAGTGTGCGTGAGTAATGAAATGGATCTAAAACTCACTTAATACATGTAAATTTCTGGAATTTGTAAATGTAAATATATGAACATGTAAATGTTTAATTTGTAAAACATGTAAATTCCCCTAAGTTTGAACCATCGATTAGTTCGAGATAACTAACAAGTTACAATACCAGACAAGCGATTTGTTATACTTTCTCTCTCAGCGGATGGAAAGCTTTGTCTCGCTAAATAACAACATCAGGAGATTTGGCCATTAGTTTGCACAGTTACGAAATAAATATCATCAACTGAAATTGATCGTCGCCTTTCATGTGAAGCGCGATAAGAAAATCATGAACAAAAACAAAAAAAGAAAATTCCAAAAATTTGCAGCAGATCCATTTGACACACTGCGCACCATTAACCTAGAACAGACCTGCTGTCAAAGAAAATGGCTGTGATCCTTCGCCATATTTGCTTCTGAAAAACCGAGTTTTCTTTGCAGAATTTGTGTTTCTATGGAGCGACCGTCAATCAGGGATCCATTAGAAATGCAAACGATACCCACTTCCTCGAGCCACTTGGCTACCAAACCATTAAACTCACAGATGCATGTTAAAACCCATGAAATTCTCAAAGTGATGTCCCAGCAGTTGAGGAAATCTAGATCAGAAATCACAGGAGAGATACTTGTTGTAACGTTGCACTTCTTTAGCTGCCCAGTTACACATTTCTTTTTGTTGGGCTGCACATCAAAGCATAGACACATACCAACCATAGCTATTGCCTATTGAACACCCAGCCGATAATCTTGTAGAGGAGAATGTTAAGTTCGTGGAATTTTTGCAGAAGATACCAGACTGTCCTGTGTGCAAGACACACCTATCATCAGGTGAGAAGATACGCTGCCCAATAACTGGCGTTGAAAAGCACAAAGAGCAATGGGAACAACAACCGTGCGTATTTGTCTATCGTGTTCACGTCTTGCACACGTGGGATTTTGACCTTGATGGATTTGGCCTTCTGCCGGAAGTGCGATAAAAGCCTGCGCCTGCGCGGTGGTACATGGGTACTGCTCCGTCTTCGCACGACTGTGCTGGGGATGTATCCGTGTGAGGTGTGGGAGGAAAACCTGTTAAGGTTACACAGAATTAAACTTTATTATATTTCTTGATCTATATGTGTTGTGTATGTCTGTGGATAGGATATTTGTGGGTGTGTGAGTGGGGAGGGGTGGTGGAAGGAGTAAGGATTATGAGTGGGAAATACAATTTAATTACTCATCAATATCACTTGTTACTTTTTGTGCTCCTGATATTGGCAGAAAAGTAACAAAAGGTCATCCTAGATAATAATATATACATTTTCATGTATATGAAGGAAGCTTGCCAAAGAGTGTAAACTTATGTATGTGTATGTGTGTGTTTGAGAAAGAAAGATAGAGAGAAGAGAAGAGAAGAGAAGAGAAGAGTAGAGAAGAGAAGAGAAGAGAAGAGAAGAGAAGAGAAGAGAAGAGAAGAGAAGAGAAGAGTGAGGAAGAAAAAAGAGGGAAGGAGGAGGAGTGAAAGGGAGGCCACGATGGGAAAGTAAACCAGGAAGTAGGAACACAATTTTCAGGCGAGACTAAATGTCGAATTATGATTGGCTGATTGATCTGAAAAATCTTAATTTTCTTAATTCATACCTCTAGAACTGTGTGCTCCGGTTTGAAACATTAATTTTTATGGGCTGATTAAGGCTCCCTACTTCCGGATTTGAACTATGCACTGTACAATATGTAACTACTGTATTTCACATCTTAGCCACATGCCTAAGTATGATTATGTGGCACCATCCGGAACCCAAGCGAATCCAAAGAATTTAACAAGGAACCCGAAAATTTAATTTCATTGGCTAAGACTAATACAAGATTTTTCTTTCTTGTTTGTTTCAAAGGTTTTTTATGAGCTTAGCCTCATACCTGGGCACAGATGGCGCCATTCGGAACCCAGGCGCTTCTATGGAGCCATCATCCAGCTCCAGGTTAAAACTTTGACTGTTGGTGATACCCATAGGCGATGTCATGTGTACTTCCTTCAACTCCATGGCCTCAATCGTCGTGTTGTTCTGGAGAAATATCAAGAAAACCACAGTTCAATCAACTCCATCTATCACTTAAGAAAACTTAGATTATAGTAAGGACTGAGTAGGTAATGACATTGTTATTGATGTTCTCTGGTGTTGACAATGCATCTCCTCGTGATCGCCCTGGTCGCTAGTGGCGCTGGTGAGGAGTATGAAAACTCACAGAAGATAAACAGTGAAGGAAGACAACGGTGACTGAAAGTGTTGGCTGGGATGAACATTGTGATAGGGTTCTTCTGACAAAACGACTGCAGTTACAAACAAAACTAAGGGTTAGTTATTGTTACATTGGCAATCTTATGGATTGTAGTAAATGTGACATTATCATGTAATGATTAAAGGAAGACACGCACATCAAAAATAATTTTCCGTTTTCCAATACTTTTTTCTCTCTGAAATTATCTACGGTGCCCACCGAGTCAGTGTTGCCAAGAAAGAGCATCGTTCTGTTACCGTGCGCGTATGTAATATGACCCAATTAGGAGAGCAAGAGTTACCGGGTTGGGCCCTTGCATCCAGAATTATTCCCCTTCCCCGATCAGCAGCGGTTTGTGGAAAAACGTTAACGTCACCTAAGTTCCTGCAGCTACAGACACCTCTATCTGACAATGTATTATCCAGCTTTAATTAAAGTTCTGGTCATCCAAATTCAAACGTAAAGTTTGATAGTGTAAGCCAGATAAAGTATTCTGCATTTTTATTGCTTCAGCATGATTTTGTTTGACATATCTACTGTTCACAGAGGAATTAAAACATTCATACCAACATACCAACCCGCCCGCAGAGCACTAGCTAAACAGCTTGGTCATGTGGCTCGAATGTATTTGACGTAAGCTTATGGCCGCCACGTTAATACATGTAAATTTCTGGAATTTGTAAATGTAAATGTATGAACATGTAAATGTTTAATTTGTAAAACATGTAAATTCCCCTAAGTTTTGAACCATCGATTAGTCCGAGATAACTAACAAGTTACAATACCAGACAAGAACGGGTGTAGCAATTCGGACTTTGGATACTGTAACCCTGTGGGTTGTCTAGGGCCGGCAGAGGCGTTATATCATTATGACAGACGCTTGAAAAAGAATGTTTTATTGGAATAATAGGGTATCGTATAATTTAATATGATCTGTAGGACGATGCAGCTTTCCTTTAACAATAAACACAATTATGAAAGTTACAAATAATCTACTGTTGGTTTGACATGCAGTACACATTCAAGTCAAATGCTCTTTTGAAAAGGATTTTTTTTCGGGAGGGGGGAGGGTAAGTGGAGGAGGGGAGGAGGAGGAGGAGGAGGAGGAGGAGAGGAAGAGCTTAAAAGAGGAGGCATTGCTGTGTTATAGAACAGTGTGAACAATAACCACACTAGACCCCACTCTCCAGTAGTTTCAAAGTAGACTTCCAAGCTTACTCAGTGTGAAAGACATCCTAACCAAACCAAACACCTCGGTGGTCTCAAATTTGAGAGCCCAGAACTATCTTCGACTTTTCGCCTCTCCAACAGACCTCCTCCGGGCCACTAACACAATCACCTAGCGTTAATCCACCACCCCTCCTGGCATTCTGGCTAAATGGAAGAGGAGTAGGAACGTTTTCAGACGGCCACGGACTGAGAAATTATCTTAATCAAGAAGAGCAAGAGTGACCACCGTCTCGACACGTCACATCCCTCTAGAGGATAGTCGGGTAATCCAACTCCATCCAACCCCCCGGTTCGACTCTTCCAACAAAAAAACAGTGCCCCAAAAGTACGGGGTTTAGCTAGTATTGATAAGACTGTGATCGAAGGCCGCCTTCAAAGACGTTTTTTTCTGAAAAAAAACTAAAAACTGAAAAACAAAAGAGCAGCTAGGCAAGAAATAGTAAGAGCCATCATTTTCAATAGAAAACTCTTGCCATATGGATCCAGAAAGTTGACAGAAGACCCACGAGCCTCTACTTAGATATTACATAAACTGAACCGCGGAGAAATACAGTGGTCTTAGTGCCACTTTTCTACTGAAGTTTTAAGACATCATTCTGAGCCTTGAATGAAGACCGTTTTATGGTCTCTCTACTTCTTTTTATTGCTTTTGTAGAAAGTGGTGGGATTCACTTTTTTTTTTTTTTTTTAAATTTGAGTAATCTATGAGCGAATTAGTCACAAATGTGTTGAGAATAAAGGTATGTTTTGATAAGTGCTATTTTAAATGTTCTGCTGAATGTACTTAGATGACAAGGGTTGTGTTGAACTTTCCTGAAAATGGTGGAGAGCAAGTAAGATGAAGCGACAGAGCTTCTCGGTGAAGACTATCTCCAATAAACGGATATAAACTGGCGTATTAGATTTAAAGACTTGGAACATTATTGGATTAATAGATTACAGTCTTCTGCACACCGTGGTCGTAATAACTCCAAAATGACATATAGTGGACTTACATCACTGTTATTCTCACTGGTTCAATTGATATCAGAAGTGCGTTTATCTCCTGTCAAAAAAAGCATAGCAAATACCATAGCATAAAATATATATAAAGTTAATAGTCTCGGGAGAAACATTCCCAGTGTCAATGCTCTTCACTTACGAAAAATATATTATTTATGTTTCTTTCGAAGCAACAGCATCTTACATCAGTATATCATACGAGCCGTGCCACACTATAAACAACAACAAAAAAAGTTATCCCGTAGTCATTACACGGCACCATTGCGTTGTCCTATGGTCTCCCAGCTCTACAACTCGGAGGAGCGATTAGGTCTAAGATTAATACGTATGTTGGCCAAAACCCCAGAAAATACCACCGACATACCCCAGTGGATGAGATTTTTAACACTGCATGAGATTGTAAAATAGGATTCTCACGAAGTCAAAGGTGGCTTTTTCATTTTCTTCTTTTCATTTTCTGACTGGTAATAGTTATGTTTTGTTGTAAACACTCATGAATCCTAAAGTCATGGTCCTCCTATTTTTCCTTGAGCCCGCTCCTTTTTATTTTCGCACCCCTCCCTCGCCAACCTCAGTCCTGTTTGCTTCTGCCACCCTCTTTCTAAATGGACACAGCAATCGAGGAGAAAACACAGCCGACCTTCGGAGGGAGATCAAGACAGGCTTACAATAGAGAGAGAAAAAACAATCAGAATAAGAGTGCAAATAATCCAAGGAGACTAAGAGTCTCTCAAACTGAGAGATGTCTCTCACGTCCACAACAAGAAAAGACCAGAGTTATACTAAAAAATCCTCAAGGGCTACTGAAGCTATCAGAAGGCAGGAAGCGAAATACAATAGAAAACCATTTATAACGGTTATGGATGTGACGGGAACTTGGTTGTAACGGACATAATCCCAGTCTTCGTTCCCTTCTGCCTCTATGTCCTACTTAAAATAACCTTCTAATAATCGGACCGAAATACCGGAAAATCTGGATGCTATGGCATAACTACCTCACCCTCGATCATGAGTGTTAAAAGTGTGGTGTAACAGCCCATGCACGGGTCTAGAGATTGTCGTCGCACTCAATGTTTGTAGACTAACTACTAATTACTTCAATGCTGACTGCATGTAGCAACACCAAATCAAAGTAAACATGACATGTACATGAGCCACGAGAACACAATTCAGGAAACGTCTGTTGTCTCGATATCTCAGTTGGTGAGCAACAGGGCACGGTAATAACGGTAAAATTTTGAAAGTCTTGACCAACCTGTTATTTGAGAGCTTGCGCATTAACGATAGGACCTCTAACCATCATAAGATATACATTAACTCTGCATGCGGAAAGCTCTAAGGATGCAGTCAGCACCAATGAACTGATGTAACTCTTGCGATGGTAAGACATCCTTTCGTTAAGTCCCTACGACCTCGAGCCCCGTGTAGTCGAAAAATCCGCAAATTCTTCGTTGTAATACTCTGATCCAAAGTCCCTTATTTTCTACATTGGATTGCATTACTGCATAAATTTTAACATCAGGATACGGCCGCAGCGCAGTATTCTGTATCTTGGAAGTATGACTTGTATTATGTCCATATATATGACGTGTAGGAGTCATGTGAAGAGCAATACTTATATTGTTAAGTTAAAAGTCCACCCGCGATATTAAAGGAAGGAAAAGGATGTGGGGACACTTCACTAACTTGATTGACATTAACCGCACGCTTCACGTCGGAGCGTTCTTTTCTCCAAATTTATATGAGTAAATAATTTCATGTTGCCTAGAAAAATCGCTACTTTACTGTGTCTCCGAAAGTTACGGTAAAGAACACTGATATAAAAACGTCCTTTTTTTTCTTTTTTTTTGTAATATGGAAAGTAACCAGCAGCTTAAAGTGTTTTGTGTCCTGAGAGGCAAACGAATATGAGATGTGTCACGGACAATGAGGATCTACCTGTATCTTATAACAGCAAATTATTGAGAATAGAACTAGATCTTTATGATTCTCTCAAATCCACAGTAATATATCTCTCGAGTAAGACCAGTAAATGATTGCGACAGCAACAGATGCAAACGATTTAGTAAAAGCGAAGAAAACGCAAATCCACTCTGAAAATTTCCGGGGACAGGTGTCCTTCCTTTAACCCAGCATATGCTACAAACCATAAAAATGGCACGCGCCATTGGCACCCATCACTGTGTGTACTGTTATAAAAAAGGACATTTCCATCTTCTCCATCTCCTACTTCCCCCTCCCTCNTGGCACGCGCCATTGGCACCCATCACTGTGTGTACTGTTATTAAAAAAGGACATTTCCATCTTCTCCATCTCCTACTCCCCCTCCCTCTCTCTCCTCCCCCCGCCCTCCCCTCCCAGCCCCCAGGTTGAAATAGCAGCACCCTACTCCTTCTTTAGAATACTCGGACGACCAGCGCGACCTTCCTGCCAACCCAAACACCGCAGCTGACAGCCAGACATTGCGTCTTCCAGGAACATAAGTCTCACGGGACGCCATGATGACACAAAGGGCGATCATGATCTACGAGGCCGCTTATGGCCCTTGGCTAGAGTTTTGGGTTTTTTGCTTTTTTGTTGGACAAGTCGATGGGCTCCGGTTGGGAATATGGAGATGACGTGGTTCAACAGGACGCTCGCTTCAGACCTAAGGTATGGGCACCACAAATTTTGGGGGCATAGGTTTTATCAAACAGACTCACTTTTGCCCCCGTCCTGTCACAAAACATTTTACACCAGGTGGTCATGATAGAGCCAAGCCAGCCTTTACGAGTGCATTTCACTGTCCATAGAGATTTATATTAAAGAAAAACTCCGCGTGAAAATACACTTTGTTTTGGTCATTAAAAAATATACACTGTGACTTGAAACAATTCTACGATAACGGGCATAATCGAGGGAAACAGAAGCAGAGGGAGACGAAAAGATAAGACGCATGAAGGTCTGACAAGGAGGCTTGAAATGGCTCAAACTCTTCAGGGTGGTAAAGACAGCAAGGAAACGGCTGGTTTAGAGAAGAGTAATCGCCAATGCCGTTGCTGCAAGAAATTCAAAAAATGAGTGGGGGAAAAAAGATCTTTGGAAAGAGGGAAAAACAAACATTTAATTAAAAACAAGGGAAAAAATAATAATAAGTAAAATCTAATAAATACAGAAAACGAGGACCTAGGCTCAAAGTTTTACAAGGAAAAGGCAGATATTATTTTCACGTGCATCATGTTCAAGGTGTAGGACCCTGCTCTGTTTGTTCGAGTTTGCTCACTATACATACATAGCAGCTTATCTCCTCCTCTCTTCCTTCCTCTTTATTTCTCCCCATCCCCTCGCCCCCATGCAAATAGTCGATGCCCGCCATCCAAAAACAAAACAAACAAACAAAATGCCTCAGCCTTATGTTTGTGATCACCATTTTTTAACAAAATTTTTTTTTTTAAATTTTGTTTTCTATGGTACACTTTGTGACCCTTTTGGGCATCCTCATGCTGCCCTGTCCACGCTCCAATCCCGTACCCAATTTCCTTAATTTTTTCAGCATTTTTTTTTCATTCCAAATCAGATGCGGAAACCCGAGTGAGAAGATCAATAGCTCATTATCTCCCCATCTGATACTGGACGGTGGGGTGGAGTCTCTCAAAGGTGGAAGAAGGCGTCTTCAATACTCTTCCCTTTCCCTCTCCTTTCCCTTTCCCTTCCCCACCTCCTAAAAATCTAGATCATGGTGGAAATGGCAGACTCCACAAGTCGTGATTTTTTTTGGGGGGGTCCAATAATATACATCTATGTGTGTACAATTATGTTCGTATTTTAATCCAGCCCTTATGTGTGAAAACTGTTCTTTTTTTGTCATTAAAGCGATACGTTTTAACATATCAACTTCACTATTATTAAACTATTATAATTGTTGCATTTATTACACAGCTTACTATTTTATTGAAACAGGAGACCGTGAATATATGGGTATAGTCATCAAAATATTATTTTTAGCACAAATAATCTTGAACCGAGAACATTTTCAATAATAGTTGCAAGTTGGCCGCCAAGGTCGCCAAAGAGCATTTTCGTAGTGGCTCCTTTTCTGAAATGTTAAGCATTGACATGCTCTAGGTGTTTACAAAATTTGGTACTTTTATAACAAAACGAAAATTCATTATTAATTTTGCACGTAGCGCCAGGCCTGTTTTAAGAGGACCTCGCGACCTCCGACCTCATGTAGGCTAATCGAACCACTGTTATATTTTTATTATGATTCTCTGATCCGAATCAGCAAATTTTATTGAAAAGTCTGGCTTCCTCCACGCCCTGCTGTTTCACCGTTTGGGAGAGGTGGGCCGATACCTGAATTTGAAGTCATTGGAATACTCAACCTTCAAGCATAAAATATCGAAACTGTCGATTTTGTTTCGATAATTCTACTCCGTGAAGGGTTGACATTCAATACCCTCGATACTTCCGATACTTTCACAACGTTCGATATCGCCAAAATTATCAATTTTCTCGATACCTTCGACATTTTCGATACTCCAATACTTCCGATATCCCCCACTTCTTTCGAGCCTATTGATATCGCTAGCTTTTGCACGAGGGAGATCGGTTGCTAGTTTGGGTAGTGAGGAGTGAAATAGGATTGAAATGAAATTCGATCCTCCGATACCTTTTGATACCGCTAGGTATCCAATAAGGAGCCCGGGGGCTGGTTTCATAGTAGAATCGGAAGAGGATGGAAGTTAAATTCAATACTTTGATATTTCCGATACTTTCAATATTGAACTAAACATCTATTCTAGAAAGTATCGATACTCATAACGATATTGCCCACCATGACTGTCTGGGTCATGACCAACGTTTCGCTGTGCGTTGGTAACATTTGAATTCCTACATCCAGTTTGACTGGTGTGCAAACAGACGAACCAGAAAACAAAAACAATTATTGAATCCGCCGAAATTTTACCCTTGGGGGTGAAAATTAACTGACATTTAGAGATCACTGTAGCTGCTATAGCTCAGCTCCGTCAATCTTCATCTTGACTGGCACAACAAGAAAGAAACTAATATATTATTTCAATATTCTTTTTCCATTTTACTTAAAGTTCATTTCCCGTCACACTTTTACTTATTCAGTCTACCTGTTTTCTTGTGTGTGTGTGTGTGTGTGTGTGTGTGTGTGTGTGTGTGTGTGTGTGTGTGCGTGCTCACACATTAAATTACATACCACTATTATTATCAAACCAACTCCATATTTCGTCCGCAAGAACACTAATTACATACTATAGGTAGTATTATTGAAGACCCATTGCATACTACAACCATTCGTAATGCTATATAAGTATAATGCGAATGTTTCGTGTCATCAGGAATATTTCTTGTAAATGATTTCAGTCTAGTCTTTGTTTGATTTTTTTCACTTTGCCATAAGTTTGGGAAAAATATAATGCAACCTATTCGTGCCATCAACAGTTCTTGTTGTAACTGATTTGAGTCTAGTTTTGCTTTGAGGTTTGTTTTTTTTTTCTTCATCACTCTGAAATTTCGTTGAAGGTTTCCTTTTTTTTTCTGTACATTTTTGTATAGACATTAACGTATAGAAATATTCTAGCATTTGCTCTCCTCTCACACTTGGAACTACTGTAAATAGTCACAAACCATCCTCGCAGTGAATCGACCTTAGTCTCAGAAGGTTGTGTCATTAGAAAGTTTGAAGAGTAAGTGAGCTACCTGCGGCACTGACTCTTTCTTGCACGACATGAACACCATCACCCACATTGATGAGGCTGGGCAACGTGTTTGCGTGAGTACCACTTCTACAAGTGGGAGCGTCTCGAGAGCAGAAAAGATTGAATCCTTGGGACTGATAGCGAGGAGTACACTAGGCCGACATGATAAGAAAGAATGGTATTTCTGTGGGTGTTCGCCTCCGGCCTCCATCCTGGAACTATTCCCTGACCTTTTACTCTAGCTCTTCCTCTCCAACTACCGTCATCACCACCTAAAAAAAAATATATGAACCAGAGCTCTAGATGTCTTAACAGGACAAAACATAAATCCAAGATTGATAATAACGTTCACCATTTATTTTAAACAATTACAGACCATTCACCAGAAACCTCATTATTATTTGGTAAATCGATAACCTGTCATGTATGTGGCGTATTACGGGGTGCGACTTGTATTTCCATGGCTATAGACTGTTATAATTAAACCTCACTCAGAAAAATAGTGAAAATGCAAAGGAATATTTCACTCTGACTCGAGAATATTTGGTTTAAAACAAATTGTATGATCGACTTAAACCTTTTTCTCCAGAATGCTATTGAACTCTAAAGAATCTGCAAAAATGTAACAACGATTTCAACTTTGCGGCACAAGTTGGCACAGAAGAAGAGAGTAATGTCAAAATAATAATATCCTTAAAACCTTGCCTGTGGTCAGAACAAAATCGAAAAGTGTTTACAGGTGATTAAAACACTGTTTTGATTGATGTATAAGTGTGAGGCTTTGTCTGTCAAATTCTATTAATGAAATAATCTTTTATTTCCTAACTACTTTTCCTTCTTCCTCATTCCTCATTCTATGCCAGCTTTTGCATCCTCATTCATGCCCACATGGCGATGTCCAAAGAGAAGAGGTAGAAACGGAAGATCTAAGAAAAAGGGTAGACAACATATTTTATGTACTACTTTGGACATCGAGTTGAACAGGATCTCCGCACACAGAAGACAAAACACTCGAACAGTATTTGCTTCCCGTGCACTGTGTTTAGTGTTATGAGAGTGGGTTTAGTCCTTTATGAACGAAAGAGATGAGAATGACAGGGGATAGATGAGAAATGAAAATACCCTCGAAGCAAATACTAGAGGGTCCAACAACTAGACAGTGACAAACATAAAAAATAGAGAGCTACTCTCTCATGGCTGCTAGAAAGGAGGCCGGAACTATTCCTAAGGAAAAGAAAAATCAGGTAAGTTCATAGGCTGTTTTGCACCCGAAGAGGCACAAGAATGTGCCAATTGGGATATGAGCCCACGAAAGGAAAACAATGTCTGGGGTGCAGAACAAGGTATAATTCAGGTAATATGTCCACCATGCAACGTTTCTTACAATGCATAACCACATTCGTTGCTTTTCTTAGTCTATGCCCAAGAATAGTAGTGCTATTAACGAACCCTCATTCACTTATTTTCCCATTCCAAAAGTTATTAAATTAACAGCAACTATTTTAGTGCCAACCGTTATTTCGAGTGCTTTCCATAGACATATCCCTGACATTCACCAAACTTCGTTGCTACTTTTAGAAATTTATGACAGGAAAGAGAAGAGGCTCGAAAAAAAAAAAAGGCGGTTTTATCATATTATGACATGACGGCTGTTTTACACTTCATGAACCTGTCACCTGTCATCATATTACAGATATACAGACATTTGAATCAGCATCTCAAAAGCGATGTAACTTAGAATGCAGGGGCCATCTGCATAATCTTTACGTTTTAACGCATTGCTAACACCATGCGAACCTTTCACAACATTAGTTGTCTTTAAGGTATGAAGATGCCAGTGTATTTTTCACTGTTGGCTATATTAGGTTTTACACCTCTCATTAACTTATCCTGGGGTGCCGTTTCAAACTACTTTCCAAATATGTTGTTTAGCTCTTCCTCCAAATTTTGACACAAAGAAAAATGCACCTGAACCCGTTAGATTTTGAGAACTTGGCCAGTGAAGTAGACAACCTAATATTTTAGGCCTTTTCACTCAGTAAACAGGGTAACCTTACCCACCTAGCAACAACCACAAATTTTATACTTGAGTGACTAAACCTCACCTATTCTGAGTCTATACATATATTTGCACCTATCTAAGCCTTTGAAATTAAAATCCAACCACCCCCCCCTCCCCATGGCCAATATTCTGATTTTAAAATTGCATATTTTTATGCCAGGTGCTATTGGCATCTTCATACCTTTACTGTAGTTAACGCCCCCATCAAGGATAAAGCATCATGTGACCTAAAAGCCAAGGCAAGAAAGGACATGTAACAGGTTCATGGACAGTGAAACAAAGAGACACACATGGGGCTGTGGACTTGAGAGAAAAGAATGTGTTACGATTACTAGATATGGTGTAATCGATATAGCTTCCATAACCAAATGTAATGGAAAAGTTTACAAAGAGGAGGGATAATTACACATTGGTAGCATCACTATAAACTTGAGTAGGACAGACCCCGAGAAGCACGAATCAATAGTGTCAAGTTTTTTTTTTTCTATTTCAGGTATGGATCTGAAAGAAAGTGTACGAGACACAAATCAGTGTTTTTCTCTTTTTGAGAAGTCTGGGTCTGACAGACCCTACGAGATATTAACTGCAAAATGAAACATAAGGCTTAGTTGGAATGTGGGGAGAGGTGCCAATGAAACATTTTTTTTATTCTACGTGTTGTGTTTTCTCAATCAGGTATTATCTTCCTTTAGACCTCCGGCAGAAAGACGAAGAGAGAGAGCACTTGTCTGTGGTGCGAAAGGTCTGGGGTTCAAATCCTGCTACCAGCAGGGTTTCCCTTGGCTATTTTCCGTGATGCTAAAAAGGTACTCATTTGCCTGCAGCCTGACGTGGATTGAAGCCCCGTCTTTGTATAGCTCACTTATAACCCCTTTGCCTTTCCTTCTCACTCATCTGTCAAAAATGCACTGCGCTGACCGTTTAAGGTAACACTTTCCCCACCAATATGGATAAAAATAATAAAATTTTACTTCTGAACAAAATCACATCTTTGGAAAATAAAGCCCTTATACTAATATTCTAACAGTAACTGAATTCCCTAGAGCTATTTTTACTACCACTCAGGGTACAATAATATGATGATATTTCAAAGTTTGTCATAGCAACAGCAGTGTACACTTGGTTACTAAGTCCCAACCTACAGCAACTATAGCCTTATGCCCTAAATTTTCGATACAATTATAATCTCTAATCTTGGAGGACGTTAGAAAATGTCACCTCCAAGGGAAGTTACTCCAAACGTCCAAGGGAAGTTACTCCAAACTTCCAAGGGAAGTTACTCCAGTGGCATGACACCGCTTTTCGTCAGTAAGTTCCTGATAAACCGGCCCGACACCTATGGGTAAAGGAAAGGAAATACGCTGTAATGTGGTTAAAGGCACGCCAATTCCATTGAATTCAACCACGAATTTACTTGTCTGATCTCGTTCCTCCACAATCTTTCAGCCCAGCCAGCGGAACACAGGGATTCAGATTAGGTTATCCCCCAGTGATTCGAGCTTAAAGGCCATGTAACGAGGGGCTCCCAGTACAAGGATGTCGAATGAAGGTTAAGAAAGGAAGAAAGGGGAAAAAGAGAATACAGGAAGAAAGCAAAAGAGAGAGAGAGAGAGAGAGAGAAAGGGGAAAGAAAACACGAGAGAGAAGGAGAAAGAAAGAAAGAAAGAAAGAAAGAAAAAGAGGGGAAAAGAGAGAAGAAAAGAGAGATAGAGAGCAAGCAAGCAAGAAAGAAAGAAAGAAAGAAAGAAAGAAAGAAAGAAAGAAAGAAAGAAAGAACGCAAAAGAGAACGGAAAGAAAGAAAGAAAGACAGAAAGAAAAGAAGGAAAGAAAGAAGACAAAAGAGATAGGGAGCAAGAAAGAAATAAAGAAAGAAAGGAGGAGAGAAGGGAGATGAAAGAAAGAAAGAAAGAAAGAAAGAAAGAAAGAAAGAAAGAAAGAAAGAAAGAAAAGAGACAATAGAGGGATAGGGAGCACAAAAGAAAGAAAAAATATCTTTCTCGCTTCTTTCTTTTCCCTATTATTCATTATCATCTATTCTCCTTTACGTTTTTAACATTAATGAACAACTGACAACATGAAGAGAAGAGCAAAAATACAGAAGAGAGAAGAGAACCACGCAACAAAGAGAAGTCTTCACAAAGGAAAAACAGAGAATAAATGACAAGCATAGGAATAAGATACTGCAGAAATCTGGAACAAAGACATGTATACGTGTAGAAGTAAGAGTTTGAAGGAACTGGTGCTATGGGTTAAGATATAATATAGACCAGAGACTTCTGAAGGGAAGTGAACGATCCGGGAAGGGAGAGATTGAGCGAAAGAAGAAGAAGAATCAACAAAGATGGAAGGCGATGATGGCAAACTTTGTAGAAGATATAGATGAGCACTCTAAGATGCAAAGTAAATAAGTGGAAATAAAACTATTTACACGGCAATGTTGGCGGACTGGGTAGAGTTCTTTCAATCTTTTTTATCTTTGACCCAAGAAGTGCTTACATGTTATAATAGCCCCATTTCTCATTACAGTATAAAGTGAGTGCACGCGTGGCATATAAACATGGCTCAGACAATCGATAGGCTGAGGTCTGTGATGGTGTGATGGCAAACTAAATACATCGACGCGACTTTGGCGTCCTTTGACCCAGTAGACTAGGCAAGAAAGGATCAGCAACAGGTTGTACAACCTAGAGGAGAGAGGCGAATGGGACATTGGAATTCAGAGACAAGGGGCAACTGAAAATATCGACGGGGCTACAGGGTCTTGTGACTCAGACCCAGGACAACAAAATATAACAGACTCAGGGGAATAGAACCTAAAGGGAAGAGGTAAGTGAACACACCAACAGGGATAAAGCGTTTCGTGACCCAGTCGACAGGTCAAGAAAGGACATGCACAGGTTCACTCGCAGTAAAACCTAGAGGAGAGAGGCAAATGGGGCTGTGGGACTTCGAGACAAAGGGCAACCGAAAACACCGACAGGTTCGCAAGGCACTATAATTCAAAACGAAGATACAATTTTTAAAAAAAAATGTTCAATAGTTCATGGATGGGGTCACATCGTCTTGTGACGCCAAAACCAGGGCAAAACAATGCTATAAAATCATAGGCAGAAGAGCCCAGTGAAAGGGGCAGCTGCGCAGAATAGAGTTGACGAAAGGGATAACTGATTCTGTATATTGATAGAGCGTCTTGTGACTCAGAAGCCAGGACAAGAAAGGAAATGGAACTAGTTTAGTCCACTGGCAGTAGAGCCTAGAGAAGGCAGGCAGCTAAGGCTGTAGAGCCCAAAGAAAAGGGGGAAACTAAGTTTTGTGACTGAAATGCAAGACAAGTTAACAAGAAAAAAAAAGAAATGCAAGAGGGTAATGGACAGTGCAACGCCAAGGAAAGGGTAACTGAATATTGATAAGTACATTGACAGGGATAGGGCGTCTTATGAACCAGTGACCAGGACAAGAAACGAGAAACGACAAGCAACAGGTTCACTGGCAGTACAACCTAAGGGAAAGGCCAACACGGACTGCAGAACCAAGAGATGAGAGGCAACTGGGATAGCAGAATGTAAAGGAAAGATATGGCAGGGGCAAAGAATCTAGAGGACAGGGACAGCTGGGTCAGCAGGATCTAGAGGAGAGAGACAAGAGAACAGGAGAGGGGAAACTTGAACAGCCGAACATAGACGAGAGGGGCAACAAAGTCACAGAACCTCGGCACGATTGGGTACAAGCAAAAGGCACGCTCATACACTTTGACTTTCCATCAGATAGATATCATTATCGCGTTCCGAAAATCAACTACAATTTTACACTTGGAGCCTATGAACCTATTGTTAGGACCTCAAATTTCATTGGACCAATCCATATTACGCACAAAGCCTGTATCCCATGGTGTTATATATTTTCGTGTCATTTGCTCACAGGCCAAGGCCATCAGAAAATCGTTATAATTTCTGATGTCGCTATAGGCTCTTCAAGTACCCAGAGGGCATACCCTGTTAGAAACATACCCAGCTCAAAACCAATGATTATATCAAACACTGGAGGGAGCATCCCTTTTGATAAGTTTGAACTAGAGCAAATATCAGCATTGTCTACACATGAAATCCATTTATTCAATTTGTGCTTAATCTCCAGTTTCCCGCATTCCTTTTCACTACTCACAATCCTAGTCTGGCTTGTATGGTGGTTCATAGCGTCTGTGATATACAGACGTATAATGTTGTATATTCATAGATAAAAACGAAATGGTTAGCAATCTATGTTTTACCATGAAAAAGACTCAGTTCCTCGTGAAAGTGTCACTTGCTTACGTTCTTGAGCCTGATTATGCATTTCGATACTTTCAACAAAACTGATCTGAAATTCTGAATGAGACGATACCAAATTTTGAAAATGACGCGATTTTTTCAAATGCTACCCTTTATGTCAACACTAACGATAGTAGCGTAAAAGGAGAAACAAGGTGAAGGTCAAGAATCAATGTCCAATTATTTGAAGTTCTAAACCGCGTGCATTTTCGCTGATGTAATAATTTCACGTTTCTATTCATATTTATAAAAGAAAAAAAATGTAATTTTGACCAGCATAAAGGCTTCCCAGCACCAATAATGGGCGTCCAGAAAGAGCCCGCCATATAAACTTGAATGGTTTTGAGGTCTATGTTACTTTTTTTTTTCCAAGCGGTAATTGAAGACGTGTTTGTTTAATCGTGTCAGCGTGGAGGACCGAGATTTTTTTTTTTTTTGAGGGGGGGGGNGACCGAGATTTTTTTTTTTTTTGAGGGGAGGGGTAGGAGAATGGAGAGAGGAGGGTGAGGGAGGGGTTACTGAACGAAAGTGATTACCCCAGCCTCTACATCGACTCCATCGGATGGCACAGTAGGAAAGTAGAGAAGTGTGAGACATGATCTCTTTCCCTTCCCCTCTCAATATGGGTGAACGTCTTTGTGGATCATGCCACATAGGTGAGTTTGTGTGTGTATGCGAGAGGTGGAAAAGAGGAGGGAGAGAGAGAGAGGGGGGGATATATATATATATATATATATATATATATATAGAGAGAGAGAGAGAGAGAGAGAGAGAGAGAGAGAGAGAGAGAGAGAGAGATTAAAGACCTACGGTTACACCTTTTCCTCTAACATCTGACTGTAGCCATAAGATTTGGACAAGTCTGGAACAATGAATAAGCCGGTAACAATAATAGAAAATTTATTGTGTTAACCTCTCTTTAAATCTGAATCTGTCGTGCATAACAGCCATAGCTTGCCGCTTTATTTGGCTATTGTGTCTCTGAAACTTGACAATCATGCCTGCTTAGTCATGGTGACTTTTAGCTTTTTTTTTCTTTTTAACCAGCCTCCTCATTAAGATTGACCCTTGTAGGCTGTTTACGATGAAAGAGGTGAATTTTACTTACTGGATATTCCTGAATCACTTAAGTTTCTTCCTTTTTTATATGAAAGATTTATATTCTGGTGAACACTCAAAACGCCACGCTGGAAACACGCCCCTGGTTTATTTTGTATCGGTTTAAAAATAAAGTTTAGCTGAAGTTCGAGTCATCTCCTTTTCAGTGTTTCGCCCTTTCATGTTCTGAGAAACAAGACGACCTGTCACTCTTAATTTTTCCAGAAAAAATCGACGAGGTGTCTCAAGCACTTGTTGACTTGCTGGCGTCCATGAAGACCTCCATAGCATTCGTGGGCCGAATCGAGTGCTGCTTAGTCAATACCACAGCTCGTGCCTGGTTCTAATGAAAAAGGGAAAAGATTAGCAAGAATCGAGCAATATTGTTGCAATCTAAAGCCAGTTATTTATTTTCTGATAATACTGTCGTAATATAAGATGCTTGTGGATAGAAATTTATCGAGATGGAAATATTGGGACGAGGCGTGCGCGACAAATTTAGTTTGAATATGGAGAATAATTATTTTGAAGCAAATTGATTTCCTTCCCACAAAGATAAATACGGGTATAAGAAATCGAAACAGCACCTTCACGATGAAGTAAACAATAATCAGAGCGGTCCATAGTTGTAATTCTGGTAAAGTAGAAAAAAGAAAATCTCCACGATTGTTTGTTTCATAGCCAGTGAAAGCGCTGATATCGTGGGTCCGGATTCAACGTGTTCATAACCCGGTTCTATACTACTGAATGCGCGCCAAGCAACCTTCGACAAAGAAGCTACACTCGTCTGTCATGTAGAATTAAAAGTGCCTATACACTCTGTAGAGGAGCATCGTATTAATGGAATCGACTCCAGATTTATTGTCTGTGCTCGCCCATACAACTTCCGGGGCTCTTGTCCAACCTTGACCCTGTGACGTTTATCTGCCATCAGCGTCATGTCAATCGTTGAAACGGACATTACGAGCCAAATTCAATTTTCATGGCCAGACGGAGCTACGCGGCTACAGCTAAATCAGATTGAAACCGGGGCCCAAAATGTGTTTCAAAACAGAACAACGTTTGAGTACTCGCAACAATGCGTTGAGATGTTCTCTCCTGATGGTTTCAACTAGTGCCCATAGGCGGAGGCAAACGCAAATGGGGTAGGGATAGGTCATGCTGACATCCATCTTTTGCGGTAGACCATTTTGCCTTGAGCGATATGATTCTATCACCTCTCTAAACCCACACATCGCGCAAGCACACCTACTTCCTTGGGAATTTTCGCTGGAACCAATTTGTTGGTTTGTCCAAAGTGTCAGCTCTTTGATTCCCTGTAACCTCTTTTACCTCACTCCCCCCACTCCCCCAACTCCCCCTTCGTCCACTTCCAACTAAAAAACAAATTCAAAAACTAATAAAAAAAATTATGCATATTTGTAAAATGTTTTCAGTGCTAAAACATCTAACTTCTGCATGACCTTAGCTTCAAAAGCGTGCCAAAGTTGAAATACCTGACTCTTTACTTAGGATAAAGGCAGTGCGGTATGCAAATTCAGCTGAATCCCAAAATAACAAAACCTATTCATCTATTCATGCAATCTGCCAAAAGAAAACTATGCAAAATTCACTATCAGTTACAGTAAAGCTTGCGTTGGTGCCAGAGCAAGAAAGGTGAAGAATCAGCGAGATTTATTAAGAAAAACCTAATGAGTCATCAAGTCTATAATGTAAGAAAGGCAGTTTGGAACTCAGGACTAATCGGAGCCCCATTACAAACGCACCTCAACCTCTCATTTCTCCCCTCTTCCATAGCATGGCAGCGAGATTCCATGGAAGAGCTGTTACATATACGATTTTATCTAAACTTGTCTCATTTGGGGTCTCGAAACTCTGAATTTCATGTGCCTCTTTCAGCCAATAAATTATATTCTATACAACCACTTGCAAAAACTTTCGTCATGATCAGGACATCGTTAACAATTTGAGCATCTTTGCAGCTTACAGAAAACAGAGTATACATTAACACAGGCTTGTCATTTCGTTTTAGAGTGATTGGAAGTTATATCGCGATTTGCAATTTGTATGTTTGTTTATGTCACGACACCGGTTCTACATACAGACCATACACGCATACACCGCAATAAATCGCTTTGAAAACTTACTATTAATTTTACAAAATCAGGGGGAGGATGCCCAGTAATGTGGGATGTGATTCCCAAATTCAGGCCCCATACTACACAATCTGTTCAAGGGGAGGCGTTTTTACTTTAGTTCTGACGACGAACACCAGCCTCATTTTGTCGCATCAGATTTACGAAATCTTCATTTTAAAAAAAATATTATCATGACAAGCTACCAATGCAGCAATGAAAAAAAAAGGNNNNGGGGGGGGGGTATGCCTATTCCCACAGTCTTATGTTTTCATAGCCCTAAGTTCCTTAGTAGAATTAGTGACTGCTAAAATTCTATCTATGTTCTCTGCCACATGTTCTTTATGGCTACAGCATTGTTTTGTTGCTCACAATATAAAATTGATGTTTTCTTTTCATGAGTCTTCCTAGTTTTGATGGCAGCACATACAATTACCATGATGAGAGGATATTCCTGTTTCCCTTTGTATTGCTCCCATCCCCGAACAGTTGGGATGGAAGCCCTCTGGGAAGGTAGGTATTCATAACATCTTCCTTTGCAGCTGTGGGAACACAAGAGTTGTAGGAATCCAGGGCTGTGGGTTTCATAGGGCCTGATATCCATCAAAAGATGAAGTGTAATATGGAGCATTAATGGCGGAGAAAGCTTGCGCTTTGTTCATCAAATTCAAACTTTATGTCAAACACATAATGTGTCCAATGTCTCCATCTCTGGCTCCATTAAATACCTTTTCTTAAATCAATTTTAATGCAAAAGGCGGTCTCCAGTTAATTCTCTCTCACTCTCTCGCTCCCTCTCTATCTCTCTTTCTCTCTCGCCAAGCCAGAGAACCTCCCTGAAATTCGGCATGCTTCATGTTCAAGCTAAAAGCGTGTGTTCCTGTAACATTTCACCCTCTTGAGATAATATCTTGCCATTTTCCACACAGAATTTCTAATTTGACTGGCCACGCACAGCTCTTCAGTTCATAACCTAAGTGACGACTTAAATACGTCTGCCTATTCAAAGCGTCAAGCCGGAAATAGCGTTATCTCCCTTGCATTCACGTCCTTAAAAAAGTTCAGACGTCTCTTAAACAGAAAATTCTGTTCCTCGTGCTTCAAAGTAAAAACTTACTACGAAAATGACACTGACGGTGATTCCATCTTAAAAGGTTTTAGGCCCATTTGAATTTTGGGGCTACGGAATGGCCAGGGTGTAATCTCTTTCAATTGTATTTATTTGTCTGTCCCAAAAAACTCTCCAATGCCAATTCCGGAGCTCGTAATTTCTCATTTGATCTGGTCCGTCTCCACATTAACCACGGGAAGAGAATTCCTCCAAAGCGGCTCTTGGAAATAAGCGTTGCTAAAAAGGCGGCCGCTTGATCTGCGTCTCAATTTAAAGATCAAATAGAAGCCGGGGTTATTTCCGAGTGCACGCATTTCTGGCGCGAAATTGCCCGCCAAGGAAGTTTAGAATTTAACGCCAGATAATCTTGTTGTTCTTGTTGTGGAATATGAATGACAAACTTACGAAGGGCAACTCGAGAAAGTGCATATTTTGTGAGAATTCGTGTGCAGCGGGAACGACAGGCTGGAACAGACACAAATGGGTGATTCATGATAAAAGTGTACAGGAAGGCACTCCACATATTGTGCAGTTTGTATTGTTTCTCTGGTAAAAGATACATGTTGTAGAACCTATGGCTAAAGAAACATTTCTTTCAAGAACCAGCAAACAGAACTGATAACAATGACCCAAAGTGAAAAGGCCATATTCAGTGTAGTAAGTTTTATCCCAGCAATGTTTTCTCCACCTTTTTTTATCCCTTTTGCAGTCTTGTTTGTTAGCGATACAGCTGAACGACCATTCCGTTTGTTCTTTACTCCAGCGCAGTAAAAATGGTCTCACAAAATGCAACCTTATATGTCAGAGAACTTCGACATTCATATCTATGACAGACATGGACATACGTCTTTAGTATTTCCTGTTTTTATGATCACATTCCACAATACGATTTAATTGTGAAAATCTCACCTGATTCTAGTTTGTGACGTGCAATATCATCAGGAAATGGCATATGGGTATGCCCGCACCAACCCAGCCCTAACAGTCTGTACAAGATATATATAGCTGAAAATAAAAGCTCTTCACTTGCTCGTAAATGGTCAGCAAATAACACAGCCATTTCGTATTGATTCATTCAAATTACAACATTTAAGTTAGGCCATGTCCTCCAACTACCTACCCCCTCTGTGCTGAGTATTCTTTTTCATTAGTGCTTATAGTCTACGTCCTGGCAAAGATGGTTTCGTCCCTATAATAACCTACAATATTTGAGTCTGGAACACGCGGAAACGTGGAAGATGTAATTTCTGCGTCGTTTACTTACGAATATAAATGGGACGGGGACAGACAGACAGACAGACAGACACACACACACACACACACACACACACACACACACACACACACACACACACATCAAACCAGACGTCTAGCCCTCCTATTTCCTCATTCAGATTCTGTGACCATGACTTGAGGGCACTCATCCTGACGTCACGTCACAGCGAGATATAAGGGTGAGAGCACGGGTAAGAACCCACTTCGCCGTGACATTTTCATTTTTTTTTGTTTAGTTATGTCATCCCAATCTCACTGTTAATCGAAATACGCTGACCCCACCAAGTCTGCCATAGCACGACACGCCGAATCGGAATATATGAAGACCTCAATCCCATCACGTTTTACGAACTGGTCAAAATTGGTGACTTCGCATCATTAGGGTGATGTTCACAGCTATGGTATTTGCAGTTTAATATTACTGCGACACGAGAAGTAGAACAGTTATTATATGGTCATTCACGCAGCAGTGTGACTAAATGGTTCTGGCGTTGGACTGGGATCTAAAGGTCGTGGGTTCTATTCCCGCCGGGTTATGCTGTAAGTGCCTTGGGAAAGCATTTCGCTCATATTCTCATCAGCCTTCTCTCTACATAAAATCGGTACCTGGTTTATGACAGTGAAAAATAATGTCAGAATGCCAGTGACCAGCTGCATTGTATACTCCCTAAGGAATTCAGAATGACCTTGAATAATCTGGCCTGCCGGGGTAACAAGAATGTGGAATCGTCTCTCTGTGTGTGTGTGTGTGTGTGTGTGTGTGTGTGTGTGTGTGTGTGTGTGTGTGCGTGTCTCTCTCTCTATTTCTCTCTCTCTCCCTCTCTCTCTCTTTCTGTGTGTGTGTCTGTGTGTCTGGCTGTCTGTCTGTCTACGTCTCTTTCTCTCTCTTTCTCAGTGTGTATGTGTGTGTGTGTGTGTGTGTGTGTGTGTGTGTGTGTGTGTGTGTGTGTGTGTGCGTGTCTCTCTCTCTATTTCTCTCTCTCTCCCTCTCTCTCTCTCCCTCTCTCTTTCTGTGTGTGTGTCTGTGTGTCTGGCTGTCTGTCTGTCTACGTCTCTTTCTCTCTCTTTCTCAGTGTGTATGTGTGTGTCTGTGTGTGTGTGTGTGTGTGTGCCTGAGTGAGCGAGTGAGGGGGGGGGGAGGAAAAAAAAGGAATGTGGAGCTTGATATAAAAGTCAGTTTACATATTTTGTTCTCTTACAAGACTATAATATCAAAGCAAGCACATGTCTAGCTTGTTTTATAAAGACTAACGCAAGCATGAAAATAAACTCATTCCAAAAAGGATTTCCAAAATGCTAAGACTAGGCTTTGCATTTTCTACTCGGTGCGGAAGAAAAAATGCGTCACATTATCTCAATACCGACATCCATCACCGTCTTCAGTCAGTGGGAGCAAAGAGCAGTTTCTAAGATTCTTTTTTTCCTTGGCATATTATACCGGACAGCTGCGGATCAATATGGCGATTTACCCGTGAAGGCAGCTTTGAATATTCATTCGCTGCTCTGAATGATGAAGTGGTAACTTAAGGGAAGAATAAAATAGCTGAAAAAAAAATAGGATGGCAAATGGAAAGGAAAAATGCATACTAAGAGAGCAGTGGACCCAGGGCCTCATATGATGTAGAACCCTCCTTAAAAACAAACAAATCGTGTTTAATGGGGTGTTTTTTTTT
>JAWQUT010000211.1:228110-263414 GCA_033807755.1 Ellobium chinense
GGGGGGGGGGGGGTCTAATTTCAGTGGGAAATGGACCTAAATTGCTATTTTTGCATTTTTTTCTCTAACATTTGCTGGAGGATCACGCCCCCTGGACTCCTTTGGATTACGTTTCCGCCTTCAGTATCTGGCATGCATTTGGACTCCCTTAGACATTATTCCAGGGTCCCTAATGTGTCATGCAGACGTTCCTTCATCTCTGGAAACTTATTACTACGCTCTCCGCAGTGGCAATCTTTGAGCTAAATCTACAACAACCACAATAATTTTAATGGTGGACAGAATCGTGTCTTAGTATTGAAACTTTCGATGTTCGAGAATTTCGATGAAGTATCGATAGAACGGAAGATATCTAAATTATCGAAATCTACCAGTCCTATGTATCAGAATCAAAGTAGAATCGACTTTCGTTAGTCAGAGCTCGAAGGCTGAGTATAGCGATACTTGAAACTTTATGTATTGGCCCATCATTATAATAATCTTCATGCTCAATCATGCCGAAAAAGCATTTCCAAAGCGTCTATCCATGAATTATAATAGGGAACTTTACAGGAAATCATTCGGTGCATCTGACAGAAATAATAGGTCAGTGATATATTTGTGATAATGCAGCCATGAGATATAAACCAGTCGTACAAGATTTTTATACATTCATACTATGCATTGCGGATACGGTTGATAGCCTATGCTGGCCGCTGTTAATGTCCTACTGGCTGTGGCTATGTAATCCTGACCATTTCTGCCATATTTATCGAGGATTGGGAGTGATAGATCTGATGACAATGGCTGAAATAAAACAAAGCTTTCGTAAACACAACAGCTAAAGAAATGAAAAAAAAAAGGCTATGGGGAGGGGGTGACGAAAAGAAATTTCAGCACAAGTGACAAACAATAGGTGGAAATTGCGTCTCTGAGGATTTGGGCAAATGCCAATCTGTAGTCTCTTGATTAGTTAGCAAGAAAACAAGCAATCTGTTTTTGTTCGTAATTCCGCCCCCTCGCTAATGATATATTTTCATCTGCTCGGACTAGAACTGCTTCAACCCAAGTTCTTTGCACGAAGTGTAAACGATGAAAACAAGTTAACCAGGAGAGTGGTCGCTCAAGTCAGCTGCACTAAAATCTTTTTTCCTGAGCCTGTTTCGGAACATCGACCTTGAAAGCGAACTGTCGAAAGTGGAGAGAACTTTCTGAAATCGATCAATTTTTTTCCTCGCCCTAGAAATGTAGGCTACGGTAAACTGCCTTAGAATATTAAATTAGGGAAGAAAACAGGAGGCAACTTGAGTGCTCGGGAATCGTATCACGTGACCGCGGCCCGAGCTATCTGGTATGAGTCTCCGGGGTGGATTTACACGGTCTTCGACTCACGACCTCAGAGTCAACTACCAGTAAGCCATGTCAATCACTGTCAGCCGCAGCACATAAGAAATCAAGAATCAAGAAGACTGTTAGAAAATTGATGGTGATGGCACCGAGGGAAATCAAGTGGTGAAGAGGATGATGAGGAGGAGGAGGCTTGAAGAGGCCCTTGGCTTTGAATAATTGATGAAACGCACACTACTAGTGCTTCCATGACAATTACGTCGCCTTCCATATAAAAGCCAGCCAGAACATGGTAATATAAAGAATACTTTCGAGGAGCTTGAGAAGGGAGGGCGGATGAATGATGTGGAAATTATAAGACTAGAAGGAGGAACAGGGGGAGAAAAGGTTTTCCAATTAAGGCTTCTGCGCAATCGGACCCTTGGTCTGAAATGCTTAGACTAGAGTGAGTGATACAATATAGCACGCGCGTGCGTTCGTGCATGATGTAGATGAATAGTGTCGGTATTCTGTCTCCATGGACCCGTCTCTGAGCGAAACTTGGAAAATGACTTGACCAGTCTGCCAGGAAAAGAGCCTGTGTAATCTACCACGTCTTAGGGCATTAGGAGGCTATTTCTAATTCGAAAAGTGACCCCTGGAGAAAAGTGAACAGGTAGGCAGAGGAAGTGCGTCCTGAAACTGGGACTGTCGTGCTCTCAAAACGTTTTGAAAGTAGTTAATCTTCTTTTCCCCTCTCTTTCTGATGGGTGACCAGACACCCCTTGAATAGATTGAATTACTCCAGACATTGGTAATCTTGAAAATACCATCTCTATGCTAAAGTGAAACCTCGAAGGAAATGGGGCACACAAACTTTTTCTTAAGTGAACCCTTTAAACTCTTGACGATGTCTTCCAGAGTACTTTAAAAACCTAATGCCCCAAACATATTCTATGCTCGAATATTTCCTGTTTCCGTTGTAGCCATAACTAGCAGAAAAAGTGCATTTATGTCTTTTTTTTTTTGCCTGTCTAGAAGTCCAGACATTTCTAAAGTGAGAAGACAATTAGCACTCTCAAATGTTCCTCCCTCTTTCCCTCGATTGAACATAAGGAAAATTGATTAACTTTGCAGCGTGTTCCATCAACACCTTAAAAGAGTGCCATTATCTTCTTGTTTCATTCTTTCCCTTCACCCATGGGTTTACACATGACATGTTACACTTCCATTAGCCAGGAACAAAGAATGAAACTTCAACAAAACACAGGCTTCCACAGAAGAGGAATATGCAGACCACGAACGTTTCATGCAAAAGGCTATAAAAACATTTCAAACTAAAAGTTTATTGGTAGCAGCTTTTGTTCATACATTTTGCCACATCTTAGTATGCTACACAACAACAGCATCATTATTTTCTATGAGCTTTTTTCTTTGCGTTGAAACAGCCTTGGCATTACATCAGTGGTAATATGTTTAGGAAGCGTGACAGATTTGCCAAGAACTAGAGTAAAGGCATTAGATCACTTTCAAAAACTTCATGCTTGTGCACTTCAGCGATATTGTTTCTTAGAAAGCACTTGGACACATGTAACTACGTGAGTGACGGTTGGTACAAAAGGATCGCACCGTCTTTGATATTTGCTCAAACTTAAAAACTCCAACTTCTGACACCAAGTGTGCTAGAAAACAGAAGAGAAAACGAAAATATGGGACGGCTGGGGTCGTGATGTTTCTCTCACCCACCATGAATGGCCGCTAATGTTAACAGGGTGGATCAAGAAGTACTTATGAAACAAAAGAGATACGCACTACCAAGCGGAATAGAAAAATACAGGAGTAGAATAGAAGACGGGATGAGGAACGCAGTTTGGTTCTTCCAACACTGTTCAGTCCATCAGCAAAGTGCTTGCCTCACCTCTCTCAGAACCTGACACAAAGAGGCCATCAACGCTATCGTTTCTTTCAAAAGCCACTTCCTACGCAAATCTCTTTCAAAGTAAAGAGCTTAAGGCCACAAAGGCTACCTCTAAAGTAAAGATTTAAGCTCAAGATGGCCCCTGCTGTACTGTGGCCAGACTGGAATGGGTAATAGTCTGAAAGATGTGCCTTCTACTCGTTATTACTTGCCTTAAAGCCAAGCGCTAGTGTAAAAGGGTCTACTGAAGAAAGAAACTTTTTCTCTTGAGGAGGTAAATGGTGAATGTTTCTGTTTGGTACACTACCTCGTGTGTGCCGTTATTTTATAGGGATAATCGGCCTTACTTACACCGCAGCTGGTTATTGGTACACATGTGTCGCAAAGTCACTATTTTTATATGGAAAGCGGCACAAAAGGGAGCAGGAAATCTTCAGACAATGATCCACTGCAAACAAATATGTGTGTAAGTGTAAGTCAAATAGTTTCCGATCTTAATTAAGTAAGGTGGAAAGTACCTTTTGGTATTAGTGTCTTCTCCAACTTCAATTTTTTTTCTCCTTCTTTATCTTCCTTTTTTATCTGATCTTACTCATTTCCTTTCTCTCATCATTATCATCATTTCTTCCCCGACATATCCCACTATTTCTTTGTTCTTCATCTAGTGTCTGCAATGCTTCAGTCTACTTTAGATGCTTTGTACGACTGTCCATGCAGTCCAGAAAAACATCTAATCTTTCCCTTCGGACGTCTGCCTCAAAGCTGGCTGACTGAAAACCCTGATTGCAGGAGCGCAATTGGTAAAAAAAAATGTAGACTATCAAACTATCAAAGTCATTAATAGCAGAGTAAAGGACAGATTGTGTAGAAATAATCGTCCAACACGAAACCACACCGCAAAAGTGGTGAAATTCAGTCCTAACTTCGTAAAAAAAAAATGATTGTTGCTGGCAGTGTTTCCCAGTGGCTTCAGCGGCTTTCATTTGTATGGATCTGTGGTCTGTAAAAGAAGACCGAACTTTTAACGCCTTTTCATCTAAATTAAAATTGTGAAAAATATAAACGTAGGACCTCCACTATAAACAGTGAGGCCTAGACCTGGTCACCTCGCAATGTTCCTGTGGTTTGAGGACACATTTTTGTTAAAGGTTCCTGCAACCTAATTCATTATTGTTCACTGTAGAAATCTCTTGTTGAAAGAGCCACCGATCACCAACAATACGATTATTTTTCAACATATCTGCCACCATCAAGGGCAGGGGTACCCTTTCCCAGAAGTTGTAATGCAGATTTCATGGTGTATAACAAATCATGATAAGTGCATTGCAGTTTCAATGCGAAGTTGCACACCAAAGCACTGAATGGGCTTTTTTCCCCTTTAAATGTTGATTTGTTTACGTCATGGCTTATTTTTCTGAAACTTTTGTTTTACATTTTTGACCGTTATGCTTAATGAGAGTTTCCTTTGACATAATCGGATTGAAGTCTTCGACCACACTTCATAAAAAATTCAGATACAGCAGTCCAAAGCCATGCATAAATGATGGTAAATGATATTACTGTCATGGCATTATTCGGATTCGGACCAACAGCTTCCCAGATTTCCGACCTCATGGGAACACCTTAGTCTTGGGAGGAAGACTTACGAATACCGCGGAAGACGAACATATCGCTCTAATTTTTTAATTTTTTTTTGCGAATATTTATCCAGTTAATATGCAGAGATAATAATATGCCGCTTTTTTAAAAACAATAAATCAAGAACATACAAAATTTAAATGTTTTTTTTCTTGTTTTACCTAATGTTAACTTTTGCCACTACCAAAATGAATGATGACAGAACAAAATATTAATCTGCCATTATTTTGTATGCATGTTTACTGGATAACGGACCTCTTCGAGATCGCAGGTACCCAGAAACACTTTTTTATTGATCTCTGCTGCTGGCAATAACAATAACAATAGCAATACGTTGTTTGAACTAACATATTTTAGATACTACATTAACATCAGCAATTTCTTGTACGCTGTTTATTCATCCTTGCATGATGTCGGAATGACATGGTTCGACCGTGCTTCTAAGAATAGACTCTCATCCCTCTGAGGTAATAAAATCAAAATGTTTAGTAACAATGTAACGACGATGTTTGTCTTTCCGCAATTTTCCCCATCTCATCCTCCTCGCATTGATTTTTTTTCTTTTTTTGTCTTTGCCATAGCAACGTTTTCGGCACCTACTCAATTTAGCTGCTGACCGTCACAAACTATGTAAAGAGCCTGTATGTTAGAACACAAATGACTACTGAATATTTTATAGGATGACGCGGGTCCCATCTAAAAAAGAACAAAATTACCTCAGCGACAGAGAGCAAATCTTGTGGCCTGAAGTACTACACAAGTGGTCCCACACACGATGTAATCTGAATAGTGGATACTATCACATCTGAATACCAACCGCTCCGCAAATGTCCCCAAATCTCGTTTTGCGATACTGGTCTGATTGTCCTTTGCTGACCTTGGTCAAATGTTATGTTAACTTCAAAAGCTAGAAACCACACTGTGAAGACCCAGCTACAAAATCTTGTTACTTAGGATTCGGCGATTAGTAAATTATCTACTTAGTATCATAAGCACCCAGCTGACCTGACACATAATCTGGTTTGCGATGCTGAAATAGACTACTGTGATGTAATAGGAGGCAAACCTGAGCGAAAACTAGGGTATAAGCACAGTTCACGTCAGGAACGCCTGATCTTGTTAGTAGGCAATATCAGCCATTTGATGATGAAGGGGAAAAACCCATCAATCGCTTCTCCAGCGTCATTAAACAAAGTTGATCTCAGTTTTTCATATTATAATATAGGCTAGAAGTAGCATCGCTATTCACCCTTCTCTGAGTCCGACGGGAGATTCACTTATCCATCCAATTAAGATGAGTAATGAGAGAGAGAGACAGACAGACAGACAGACAGACAGACAGACAGACAGACAGACAGACAGACAGACAGACAGGCAGAGAGAAAGACAGAGAGAGCGAGAGAGAAATAAAGAGAGAGAGAGAGACAGAGGGAGAGAGACAGGGAGTGACAAAAAGAACACGACTAGCCGAAGTATCTGCTAAACAAATTATTTCCTTTCGCAAGAAACCAGATCTAGTCTAGGATATTGAAACTGGCCATATCGTCGAAGTGCGATGATGCCTAGAAACAAGACCTCGCGGGTAACGCCAAAATTGGCTTCAAACAGAAAGAACCTAAAAAAACAGTAATATATTTCACATATCAGATACTTTGCACCTTATCTTGATAAGACCAATATCCTTGCACACAGCCAGTCATATATATATGACGAAAGCTTCATCTGGATTCGAAACATCATCTTCATTAAATATCATGTCTAGGCCTGGAGTTCCATATAACCAGGGGCATTAATGAAAATACTTTCAAGCAAAACTGTGAGTTCTCATTTCCTTCCCCTCTTTCCCATCCAAAATCTTGCTGTTATGAAGTATGAATAAAATGGCGCTTCACGTAGCTGAAATAAAACTTAAGTGATCTCCTATCATGATCAATATGAATACAGAGAAACCCTTTTAATGACCTAGCACCTGTGATCTATGTTGGTAATAAATCCTTTTTTTAAAGTTAAAGTCATTATGGTCTAAGCCACGAGAGCCTGTCTGTTATTGGAAACAACCCAAGAAAGAGCAATGCTTTCTACAGACTGCATAGTCTGAATATCTGAAGGACCCCTTTACTTTAAATTTGCAAAAAAAAAAAAAAAGGGGTACCAATCTCGTGCTTCGAAATGGTGTAAAGCCAATCTTCCTCACTCGTAACGTCGTACCCACGAAAAAGTACCTCATCTCTAAAATCTCGCTGCCACAGAAAGATTACCAAGGAAGCTGATACAATCACCCAGACAGTTTGACCAAGACTTTCTACCCCCGCAAAGAATTCGAACATCACCAAGCAACCACGTTACAAAACAAGGCCGTGGTCGTAAAGGGAATGTAAACTTTGTTCCCTGTAATACTATCGTGTAACAAGCCAAGTCATAATAGGAGGCAATTTACAAAGACAAGTCTACCAATCCTTTCTGAGACCAAAACGGGAATAATGTTGACTGTCTGACTGGTTTGGAACTAACGCTACAAGCGTTATTATATGGGATCACTAATCACACATTTCGGCAACACTACCAACCAAAATGAGAGGCAAACACATCAGAAAGTCGTCCTTACCAGTGCTGCCACTCGTAGAGATTTTCCCCACAAAAGGGTAAAATGGCATCAGAAAAAAAGCTATTTTCCTCCCTCAACGTAGGAAAAATTTGCTTTTTATACGTGGTGGGGAAAATCGTGAAATATAAGGTAAGGCGGGTTCAAGCCTTTTCTTTAAAGTAGTAATAGCAATTAATTTTTTTTCCACCAAATTTGCTTCAACATCGTGCATAGGAAAATGTAAGGAAAAATCATTCTCACTGTAGGGGAGAAGCACATTATCAGAGTGGCAACACTGATCTTAACACAGAGTAGCTGAGTCAATTCTCCAATGTTGTTGCTATTTTTTTGATTGTTCATTGTTGTACTCAGGTTCTCAGACCATCACTTGAGAATCGGGTTCGTCTTCTTTGAGGGGATCAAGAAACATTTTAATATATCTTTATTGTGTTGATTGACCACACACCACAATAGCTGGGACCACACACCACAATAGCTGGACGAAGAAAGTTGGCATGCCCAGTCTGATGCGTTTCAGAAGCAGCTGCGCAGTCGCTGGTGCGTGCTGTACTCTAAACAAAAATGTAACAATAGAACAAAGAAGGCCCAGAACGGAATAACAAAACTGATTTGTTACTTGCGAGCTTGCTCATTAATGATGGGATCTCTTACCATCGTAATAATTACATTGGCGAATTGGTGCTGACTGCACCCTTAGTAGCTTTCAACATAGAGAGTTTACGTAATTCTCATGATAATAAGAAATTCCATCGTTAATGCGCAAGTTCTCAAACATCTACCAGTACTGCATATGCACAGCGCCTTACGAAGAAGGTCAAATGTAGTGTAACCCTGTTATGCACAGTTTCCTTGCGTATCAGTCTGCCCAGAAGTAACCACTTGCCTTAACACTAGGACATTAATTTATGAACGTGACCTGAAACTTCAATCATCCAACTCATAGGGTAATAGAAATTGTACATATTATGAGATTTTTATATACCGGCATTTTGGTATAGCTTACAAATACAATTGTTCTGCATTTGCATTCCTCATGCATCACACAACACAAATCTTGGTCTTAAAGAGTTAGTAAAATGGTCCCTTTAAAGGTCAACCCCGCTTAAATGACCTGGATAGCAGCGTAATCTAGCTCAGCCTCTGAGGTATGATAGTGCCTGCCCTTAGGTATGACGTCAGGAGGCCACAGGCTAGTCCCAGCCTTGCAGGCGCAAGGTGGCGGCGATACAGTTTTTGTCATATGCCAAATGGGTGGCAAGTTTTAAGAAACATGTTTTCTTCGTATCGTCATGTTCATTCCACATTTGACTAAGTCAGTTTTTGAGGTTTTGGGAAATTAAGCTCTCTCAACCTTTTGCTCAAAAGAAAACAGTGAGGCATAAGTGGTTTACCTTGTGAAATTGGGATATAAAAACGAATCAGAACTCTAAATTTGTTTTAATGAAAAAAAGAAATAAATGGAACACCAAAAAAAAACCATGACTCAGGGGAATGTGGAATGAGCGTGACGATATCTACCCATGTTTTCTTTATTTCTGTCTCTGAACTTCATCATGAGAGTCTGTTTGGCAGTCTAAGTAGGAAGTATATTGATAACTGCGACCAGTTCCTGGCAAACACCCACGAGCACAAAAACATATATATAAACGAGCCAGACGGGCAACCCTGTTTTCAGTCGCACTAGACATAGTATGCAGACTGCCGGAGTCTATCGCTCCTCTGTGACAGTGTGCTGAGGGCATCGTGTTCCTGGGTCAGCTCGCGTAGGGAGGGGAAATGACTCGTGTTTACGTCAGGGCTGCAAAAAATGCTATCCTGACAGTGAAAGATGGAGACCCGCAACTCAAAAGCTCGTGGACTGATCTAATGATTATAGTTTCGCTCTGCACGTTATATTATTTAGTATAGGCAGAGCTTTTTGGACGGTTTCGAGGGCGCGCATTTTTTCTTAAAATTATGCTGATATTGTTGGGGCACCCCCCCCCTCCCCCACTTCTTTCCATCCACCCACCCCTACTTCAGTTCAACCAGCCCTTGATGATGTATTGTCACTGTTGGTGATGTCTAAATTTGAATGAGATATACTTACCATAGTATCACCATCGTCAACTCTTCTCCGAACACTGGTGGCCCTCTCTCTCATTCTCTTAGCCTTCCGCTTAGCTCTTGCCCCCCAGTAGGTATAGTTGACAGCGGCGTACTCCAGGAGGGCCGCAAAGACGAAGACAAAACACATGACCAGGTAGATGTCGATGGCTTTCACGTATGATATGCGAGGTAGGGATGAACGGACGCCGTTGCTGATGGTGGTCATGGTGAGGACGGTGGTGATGCCTGCAATGGTATCATTTTATGGGAAGCTGTTCAGTGCAGAGTGGTCATGTTAGGGCGATGACAGAGACGGACAGAGAAGTAAAACCAGAGAGGACTGGCGAAGCGGAAGAATGAGATCTAAACAAGGATCTGACAGTTACCAAAACACGAGTGGGCGTAATGGGCAACCATGAGATGAGAAGGAAACATTGGAGAAGGGAGACCTGGGTACGTTTCTTTGGGCCCTGTAATTTGACAAAATGTGAAACCACACCCCTTACTTGTATTCTGTTTGCAGTCTTTAGCAAAGGATACGCTTTTGGTTAGTGCGCGTCAGCCACAGCGAAGAGATGTACACGCCCACCAAAGATTTGTTAGAAATGTATCGCATTGTGTACACAACCGGAAGAAAAAGCTCGGAAACATGGCAACAACCATCAATGGTTTCAGTTTTGTTTGAAGTACATATTATAAACGATCTTGTGTCGGAGGATGATGTGACATGAATCAACGGTGTCTGTATGCTAATGAATGGGGCAAAGACATAAGTATAACAAACACTACTCGCAAGTCATGCATTGCTTCCAGTCTCTTCCGCATTAGGAGCAGCCATCTAGGCTTGCCTATAGAGGCTGATACTTCCTTTCCAAGGAAGGGGTGTGGCTTCCCATTTTGTCAAATTGTAGAAACCAAACAAACGTAGCCGTGATGAGGATATTTACTGACTGAGCCGAAGTGACGACAGAGCAAGAGTCGAACTCACAATCAATAAGAATGAACAAAGTTTAACAAGGTCTGGTCAGAAAGTCCAAACCGCCCAAGGCGGACTGAGGACTAAATTGATTCAAAAATTCAAAGTCTTTATTAGCTCTAGGCCAGTAACATCAATCAGTACGTAAAATATGATATAAAGTAGAAAGATTAAAAATGAATAAGGTAAGGTTTGAAGACGAGAAAGAAGGAAAGAAAGAAAGAAAGAAAGAAAGAAAGAAAGAAAGAAAGAAAGAAAGAAAGAAATTGTAAGACATACTATAAATGACAGGACGAACCACAGAACATATACTGATATATTTTTCATAGTCTATGAGACAGACAGTCATTCAAGAAAAGTCAAGGACAAGGAACTTACAATAATTACCTGTATATCCGTCATGTTCACTATGCTTCCCCCCTGCCTTTTCTCTCTTTGTCTCTCATATTGTATAGTTCAGACGTTTGCGTTTATTTTGCATATTTATTACCCAGAGTGTGACATACGCTATCCAACAGCCAGCCCTTTCGTACGGCAGCTTTGTTGTTGTTGTCATCATTGTTGTTGTTGTTTTTGTTGTTGTTGTTGTTGTTAAATATAAGATTTAAGCTGCACTCATTTATTTTTTGTTTGGTTCATCGTGACACAATCATATCTCACCTAAAGCAACTCTCGCTGACGTCGCCTCGTGATTTATCCAAAACGACACCCAGGAGAGCATAACTATGAGAATGGAAGGGAGATAAGTCTGGAAAATGAAGTAACCGATGTTCCGTTGAAGTTGGAATATGAGTGACAGCCGCTGATAATCACCTGCAGAGAGAAGGGAGATAAACGAATTAGAAGGAAAATGAAAGGGAGAACAGTAATCTTGTTTCATAATTTTGAAAAAAAAAAGTTTGATAAGCACAAACATTGGGAACACTGTGANTGAAAAATTTTGCAAGTTGAACAGGTTTATTTCAAATTTAGGCCGTCAGCCAGACATCTCTTATATGAAAAAAAAAAGTACAATATCCAAGGCAAACAAGAACACATGAGGAAAGAAAGGGAAAGAAAGATAGAAAGGGAAAGAAAGAAAGAAAGAAAGAAAGAAAGAAAGAAAGAAAGAAAGAAAGAAAGGAGGAGGAAAGCAGTGATGATATTTTGATTTTATCTTATATACTAAGTAACACAGCTTGATAATGTCAACAAGAAGTTTCATCACCATTCACCCTACAAATACTCCACATTACTCATCGCGAAAAAGAAAGAAAAGTTTTGTAGGGTGAAGAACAGAAGAAGGTATCATACACAGAAGCTAACAGAGAAGAACAAGAGAAAAAAAGAATAGAAACAGCTGAACAGTTTATGGTATTGAACATGACCGTGTGATGATCGGTAAACTGTCTAGCTATACGCTTTATGTGCTTATTAATAGGAACCCAGATCACAACCTTGGTACAATACAAAACATTTACAGACACTGCAAAAAGACAACAGCATTATTTGCAGCCCCCCCCCCCCCCCCNAAAAAAAAAATCCCAGAATTTATTCCAGACTCACCTGTTAGAAGCTCCTCTACTTTGTTGATAGTTTCGTAGTTCGTGAGAGAGAATTGCGGTAAGGAGACATCTTCCACGCCACTGACGGCTCCTCGGTCATTCAGCCAGTAAAGAACAATGTCATCCATGGTATAGCCATCTAGAAAAGAGAAGATACAGGATGCCAATATAAATATTATGACTGACAAGATCATAATAAAATGAAGTATTTGTGACAATAGTATAAGGTGAGTGTTGCAGTATGCTACAGTGCAATTTCCCCGAATAGGGCTTCTTCTGCTTTCGGAGACATAAAACACATTAATACGGCCTACATCCTGGTATCAGATCCATATACATTTTCATCAAGATATTGAGTGAGTACAGAGCATATCTGTTCTACCCTCATCGCCACTGTAAACTGACTGAGAGTTAGGCTATAGCACATGGCTGGAAGTTCCGGCAAATTTTGTGGACAGGGTTAGGGTTAGGGTTAGGGTTGGGGTTAGGACGAAGAAAAAAAAGGCAAACTTTGGACAGTCCCTAAACATTATTATCATTGCCTAGGAATTCTCTAATATGTGCTTTCTTTTTTGTAATCCTGCCCCCAAATCTTAACCCCATATCCCGCTCTTTTCGGAGGTGTCCTAAAATTTAGCTCATGACGAAAATTAAACGATACACAGTGCCAGTATAATATAGCAGCCTAAATATGCTTTACGCTAACGTTAAGGTTTAGGCATGTTTTAGGGGCAATACCATGGAACTCTCCCAAGCGTCTCTGCTGATAGTTAGAGGTTAAAGGCAGGGATTTAACCCCGGAAGTCCGGCAGATTTAGAGAAGCCGACACACCTCCGCATTTGTGCACGCTGGTGAGCGGAAAGGATAGCGTATCGTGTGCATGAAACCCTCTATTGAAAAGGGTCATAGTAGATTCTGGGGTAGCGGGGTACTGGGGTAGTTCTGGTTTCACTGCCTTTAACTACTGTACTTGTACATGTTAAACTGGCACATTGTGAAGGTCACACTACTTCAAAGAAGATTCGATTCTTATAGGTTTTAAAGATAAAAATCATGTATAATAACAATGCCAAATTTAGCTTCTCTTTTGGGGTTAAGCAGAGAAGAAATTAAGAAAGGAGGAAAGACCCAACTGGTATGAAATCTAGATTCTACCTCATTTCCCGTCCACTTGTACGCCTGTCCACACCCCACACATCACATCTTCCGCTAATCATTATCTCTTCCTCCTTGCGATCGCGTATTCCCTTCCCATCTTATCTTCAAGATTTTCTCAGCTGTGCATATTAATATCTTATTATCTATTGTTGGTTTTTTTTTCTTTTAACTTGCCTTGTAAAGACGTGATAAATTTAAATCGCTGAATAAGCGTATGTCAATCTCAGACTATACTACTATTAAGAATACTATATTAAGGACAGTGTTGAAAGAGAAATCATTCAGAACAAACTTTCATATACATATACGGTATGACAGAAGCGTGTAATGTGTATCCAGTCTTAAAGATTAAGATAAAAAAAACCCACTTCCTTACGCAGGTGAACGTCACGTAGGTTTAGATGTACCATACATTCTACATGTCCTTACGTGACCAGCTATAGGTTTTGAACAGAGCCATGACAAAAGAATGCGAAATCAGAATAGAGTGGGAATGGGAACACCTGGGTCTCATAGGACAGTCATAAACAGCGGTTTGCATCTTGTGAACTACAGACCCACAATCCTGTTGTTTGTTTTTTTTTGTTTGACTCAGACTATATGTGAATGTAATGTAATGTAATCCAATAAATGTGCCTCTTACATTGAAAAGTAAGTAAGTAAAGAACTAAATTAATAAACAAATAAGTAATCTATCAGTCACTCGATAATATATATACATATGGCGCTAATACTTAAATCAAGTAAGAATTACTTAAAAAGGACTCTGAATTAAAGTGAATGAGTGTTACAATTCAGATGAATAACTAAATAATAATATGTAAATAAATGAATAGATAAATAAATTTGAATAAATAAATAAATAAGACAATAAATAAACAAATAAAGAAATGCATAAATACACAAATAAATACTTACATACATAAATAAATAAATACCCACTACCTATACTACCGAGGGAGCTTCAGCGAAATCAACAAGTGTCTTGCATTATGGCATGGCCGAGGAATGCAGTAGAAGAAGAAGTACGTATACCGATGAGTATCATGGATTTCGGCTAGTCCAGCTGGCAACTTAACATCATTTGCCACGCGGCTTTTATCCTCGACGCTTTCCCAGAATTTCAGAGTTAGTCTGAGCCTTGAGAGCTTCACTGTAGTCTCCTTGTGGTAATTACTTTACATCATTTTAATGTCTTAAAATTATCAACAATACTCGACACAATTCACAATATGCAGCGTGAAAACGAAAAAGTGACCCCCCTGCCGAAAAACAGCTGAGAACCCCTGGTGCAGTAATAATGGCTACACAAGAAACATTCACTCATCGGTTGGCCTTGACGTAAATGCTTAGGCAAACAATGTGACATTACTTATATTTAACAATAATGTGTTCTGAAGTTTTATTTCAAAAGATTCTATTATATCCTTTCTTCATGTAATCGAAATAGAAGTTTTAGTACTGACGTATAGTTCCAGCCATCACACAGTCTGTGTAGTGTGTAGCTCCGTCTTGTGTCAGTATTTTAAATAATTATGGAGATACTCGCATTATTCATCTTTAAAAAAAAAAATCGGATATCCAAATCAACTACTGCAAGAAGAGTATAGTATAATGAAAATACAGTATTTCAACATAAAACCCTAGCCTTGTTCACTAATGAGATTACCGAAATTGGAAAACACTATAAGTAAAGTACTGAGTTAACCATTTTCTATAAGAATAAGGAAAGTTGTTTGGCATGGTCAAATCAAGCCTCACAGAAGCTAACGCCACGTGTTAGTAATAATGATATGATAATGATGATGATGATGATGATGAAGAGGAGGAAGAGGAGGAGGGGGATGACGATGATGATCATGATAATAATGATAATGATGATAAAGAGGTTTATAATATATCTCCAGTCCGGGCCAATCTCCCTCAGGCAGCTTCAAATTATATTACCTCATCAAGCCAGATTACCCTGTAACATTCTAAACTCCATGGGAAGCATATAATGCCGCTGTTATTTACAGACGTTGATCACGAACGTTCTGACAATTAAATTTCACTGCGTAAAGCCCGATACCAATTTTACTGAGGATAATATTAGTAACATGCGTTCGGAAGTAAATCGGAAGGCACTTACAATATGAGCCAGACATAATTTCCGTTGTTGTTGTTGTTGTTGTTGTTGTTGTTGTTGTTGTTGTAGTTTTGAGGCCCTTGCGGAGGGTGAGTGCCTAGTTAGTAACTTATTTAGTCAATCCAGCAATGTTTCCTATTGACTGACCAACCAGTCAACAGACCCGGATGAAAACATTCTTCGTGTACATGTGCATACAAGACAAACAGATCTAAGAGTGGTAATACACTATTCACTGACCGGCGCAAGTCCTCTTACACGACGTGCAAATTGATTTTACTTAAATAAATGCTGAAAGGAATATTGTCCCTTTCTGTAGATTTGCCTTGCAGATAGACTGTTATTTATTATGCATAAAGAATCTCGTGTAGACGAGGGGCAGACAACCGAGGCGGAGGGGCCCAGATGACATATTGCAACTGTCTTCCACGAAGTGATTTTTCCTGTTTTATTAAGACACAATTTCTCTCTTCATCATTTGCTTTCGTTCACTCGCATATTCAGCTTTTGTTTACGTGACTTTGCCGCTCTTCTTAACATCTGGGGAGTTAAGATCTAAATATTTGCGTCTGTATGTGCAGTGTAACAATGTATATCAGCTATTCACACAGTCCCAGTCTCTCTAGATAACGGCTCATACACAAACCCACTCAGTAGTTGTTCGTTTGTCTGGTCGATCTGTCGGTGAATTTACACTTACAATCAGGCATAATCTGGCATCTCTGACTTCTTTTGACTAGACTACCCCAAAATAAATCTCACGCTCATTCCAGATTCGCCAAGTCATATTTTGAGGAGTTGAGAAATCTAACGCTCTCAAACTGTTGCCCAACACAAAACAATAAGGCAGATGTGGTTTAGCTTGTAACATGGGGATACAATAACGAGTCAAAACTCTACATACGTTTTAATAGGGAAAAGAAGATAAATGGAAGATCACAGTTGTTTAGAAACAATTAAAATATTTCAGAAAATGACTTACGCGAATGTGGAATGAGCATAACGAAATTTCAAATAATGAAAATAAAGACAGAGAAGCACCAGGGATCATGACCTGAGTGTGGACCGGCCTTCATCGAGTGTCTGGAATACTGAAGGCAGAAACACTCACTTTGTGCAAAGATTTTTTTCTTTTTTTAGCACAGATGACCCTCTGGTACTCCGATCTCCAGTATAAAGTATCCTGTCTACCTTCTAACAAGGGACGCACATTGAATATCGCTTGTTTATGTTATTCAAACATGAAAATGATATGGACTCAGTACAATACAATATACATTTGGTTCCGCGAAAACCCTTGACAGTGCATAACAAAAAAAAGGGGTTAGAACGTATCGGATCATGAATTCTCCGCTCCAACTCTCTTCATGCCACCATCCTCCACCAAGTATGTAGATTCTGAAACTGAAATCTTTAACCACTGGTCTGTAGGTCTAATGCTAGTCACAAAAAAAAAAAAGAACAGAAAAATACGCCGAAACCTGGTTTTGTCTGGTGACGTAAAAGACCGTATACGTTATTTTAAGTGCTGTGGAATACGACCTTTTACCTCAACACGGACGATGTTCTGGGTTCAACTGAGCCTTTTCCTCCCTCATAGCTCAGACAAGCTTTAGCTTTAGTGGCGGGCAGTATCGTTTCTGATGATAAATAGGTTCGATACTGAGCAATTTCGATATCGGTGTTAAAACCCAGAGTCGGGGGTTTCGACATCAATTCGATACTTTTGTTGTAATCGGTGACTGTTTGTCTAGCCCAGATTGCCTATCCTTGCATCAGTATTGGAAGATATTGAAAGCTTTGACTGGTATCGAAAGGGAATAACATGCCTACCCTGTATTAGTAAGAGAATTAAAATGGGATCGATACCTTCAATACTTTGAGCGGGGCGATATCTAAAGTATCGGACCACCGTTACTTGGCCCAGACGGTAAGAAAACAATGGGAGGAGACCACCGATCCCAGTCGATAACTACATTGCTTGTCCCGATCGAATGGTGAAACGTAGACCATCGTAACACACGAGATGTGATAAAGAACATACGACTGTGAACGGGTGAGTTCCCCGATATGTGCCTTATATAAATTAGGGAGATGTTATTGCTACCTTAATCGCTACGCAGCTGACCGGAGTAAACAGTATGACTGTGGATTATATTCATTGCTCTAACTATGGAAATAGTGGAGAGCTTTTATTTCCAAATTCGGATCTTTTACGGACCGTTATGACGGAAGGAGGCATGCTATGGCATTTTTAGGTGTTCTGATTATGTTGCACACCACAACCGATCATATCACGCGTTAGGAGCCAGATGTGAAAATCACATCCGTTTCAAATTTGTAACGTGTAATATGCTCGTAACACCAGGAAATGTGATAAGCTCAAGCCTGCCTCTACCATTTAAACGTTGGTCAAAAGATCCGAACTTGAAAATCAAACGTCTTAACGTAACAGCAGTGGAGTCCGTTACATGTGAATTTGTGTATGCTCTGCTAATTTAACCTCGCGCAGGGAGGGAAAGAGAGAGAGAGAGAGAGAGAGAGAGAGAGAGAGAGAGAGAGAGAGAGAGAAAGAGAAAAAGAGAGACAGAGAGACAGAGCAGACAGACAGACAGACAGATAGACAGATAGACCATCCATCACATAACCAGCTGTCCACTTAAATGCATGTCAGGACGGTGTCGAAGGCGATGTACTTGCATGGTCAGCTGAGGCCTTAGAGATAAATTATTTATATAGAGTCTTGGAATGTGTGACTAACTTATATCAGTGATATCTTGACAAAAACATCGGATACAGAAATGTCTGCCTCATCCGTAAATCTTACGTGCATAAAGTTTGTTAACTTGCCAATACACCATCTGGTACAATGTATTCACTGGTGTTTTGTCCCAATCAGTGCTGGGAAAAAAGAAACTGGACATGAAGAAAGAAAGAAAGAAAGAAAAAGAGAAAGAAAGAAAGAAAGAAAGGCTATCATGACCATGTTCCTCAAAGAAAGTACCTGAGTGAAATAAATAGCTAATCCTCAACCATGTTTTCCAAGTAACTGATTACATTTCCTTGCATCCACAGGAGAGCTCCACCCTACACACCACTTAATTCTGCATAAACACTCGGACATAATCTGACAGCGAAGATGCGAGTGATTGTGGTGTGCGTGACACTATCTCTGTTTGGAGTTGCCAGCGTAAGCGATCATGACGGGTTTTGCAAGTCTAATGCATATCAAGCAACATCATCATTAACATTATCAATATCATTAATCATCATCAGCATCGTCATTATACAGCTTTGTCGTTTACACACTCTTTCATTAGTATGTCTGTTTAACAACAAAATATTTAATTCAATCTTTCTCGGGGAACTTGCAATGCAGGGGGCTCTTTGCTAAAAGTACATTACAGAAAAAAAAAAAAGGAGTAAGCAAATGAACGTTGCGCACCATAAGTTCTGCTCTCTTTTGCTACCATTTACACACCGGAAATTGTTCCCCCGAATACATGACAAAGGAAATAGCATCCGTTATTGTGTGCAGAAGTTGCATATTTGAAGAGCTAAATAAGCTGTTTTTGGCTGCTGGACCACGATAAATTGGAAATTCAGAAAAGTGCCTATAGATCTTCAGTCCCAAAAAATCTCCAAATTTAAGGTGTATATATTTCTAAAGACCAATATACCTCAGATTTGGAGATGTTTTGTGAATACGGGTGAGGCAGGAGAGATGTTCAGAAATCTGCAGAATATCCTAGATCTGTAGCCGGGCTACGTTTATTTGGTTCCTGCAATTTGATAAATTACGATGCCACGCCCCTTTCTCATCAAAAGAAGTATCAGTCATAAAGCAAGCCAGGACGGCTGCGACTAATGCGGAAGAGACAGGTAACAATGCACTGACTTGCGAGTGGTATTTGGTGTTTTCATATCTTTGTCTCATTTATTAGCATACATACCACCGTTAATTCTTGCCACATCCTCCCCCGAAATAAAGGTCGTTGATAAGACGTTCCACTAACAAATTTGAAACCGTAGATGGTTACTGAGCTTTTTCTTCCGGTTTCGACAAAACACAACACATCTGTAACAAACCTGTAATAGGCGTGCACCCTCCTCACTGTGATTGTGCTTAGCATTTAAAAACATTCCTTTTGCTAAGAATTGTCAAAAGAATACTAGGACAACCCTTGTCGCGACGCCTTCGTTGACGCCGCAGTGATCAAGTAAACGTAGCCCTGATTTGTATCAGAAGATGTCTCATCATTATTATCATCATCAACGACAACATTACCGTTGCTACCATAGACCACGAGCATGGCCATAATCATCATTACAATACTCTATAAGGCTCTGGTGGGATGCACGTGTTACTCCGACATGGACTGCGATACTGATGAGTGCTGTGAGACTCCCTACGACCCGATGGCTGCGAGCAAGAGACTGACCTATGCCAGCACTGGTAAGATGTTGCAGGAAGGCTGTTCGCGGGGGACGGGGACGNGGGGAGAGGAGGAGGAGGTGAAGGAAGAAGATGTTCAAGAGAATTCTCAGACATTTGCCACTGGAAAGATGCTGGGGTGAGAGAAAAATGGATGAGTTGTGTGATGAGCAGATGGATCGGTGGACAGTCACGTGCGAGGATCAATGGACCTGAAAGGTTTACCAGGACAGAGGAAACACGCAAATGTAAATAAATAAACAGATGGACTGATGGGCAGGTGGCCAGCCATAAAAGCAGCCTCGTGTTCCATGCTCTTAAATGACCTTACAGATATGCTAGAAGCACAAAATGTTAGTAATAAAATAGGACGTAAGTCTATTCCAGCATTCCTATTCGCAGATGATACAGCATTCATCGCGGACACAGAGGCAGAACTAAAATACATGCTCAACATCACCCACCTGTTCGCCCAGAAGTGGGGTATTATTTTTAACGCAGAAACGTTACGTTTATTTGAGAGACGAGGTTTGGACCTTCGTCAGGTCACCAAGCGGATGTAACATTAACAGCATAGAATTCAGAGCAATTCTCTGGAACCAGGTCATTAAGCCCTCAATTCTTCACGCAGGTAATGGCTTTGGACATATAAGTACAGCATCAATGGACATTCTGAAGTCCTCTTGTTTAATTTTGTCCTCTTGTTTAATTTTTGCAATTTTTAAAGGACATCCGCTTGGTGACCTGACGAAGGTCCAAACCTCGTCTCTCAAATAAACATAACGTTTCTGCGTTAAAAATAATACCCCACTTCTGGGCGAACAGGTGGGTGATGTTGAGCATGTATTTTAGTTCTGCCTCTGTGTCCGCGATGAATGCTGTATCATCTGCGAATAGGAATGCTGGAATAGACTTACGTCCTATTTTATTACTAACATTTTGTGCTTCTAGCATATCTGTAAGGTCATTTAAGAGCATGGAACACGAGGCTGCTTTTATGGCTGGCCACCTGCCCATCAGTCCATCTGTTTATTTATTTACATTTGCGTGTTTCCTCTGTCCTGGTAAACCTTTCAGGTCCATTGATCCTCGCACGTGACTGTCCACCGATCCATCTGCTCATCACANTCATCGCGGACACAGAGGCAGAACTAAAACACATGCTCAACATCACCCACCAGTTCGCCCAGAAGTGGGGTATTATTTTTAAAGCAGAAAAGTCAAAGATTATGGTATTTGGTCAACGCCTAAATAAAGAGAAAAAGTGGAAGCTGGGCAGTATACTTTTGGTCGAGTGTCAAGAATATAAATATCTAGAAGTCCATATTACCCGTACCTTGAGTACTTCATTTCACATAAATTATTTAAAAGATAATAATAGACAGGAAAATAGGTCCAATGACAAACATTCTCGCCAGAAACATTAACAGAATAGAATTCGGAGCAACCCTTTGGAACCAGGTCATTAAGCCCTCAATTCTTCACGCAGGCAGTGGCTTAGGACATATAAGTACAGCATCAATGGACATTCTGAAGTCTTCTTGTTTAATTTTCGCAGTTTTTAAAGGACATCCGCTTGGTGACCTGACGGAGGTCCAAACCTTGTCTCTCAAATAAACATGACGATGGTGAAAAGGATCGTTAAAATTTATTCCACAATATTTCGACGCCTTGGTGCAATAATCATGTCTCCGCATGTTTTTTTGTTTTTTTGTTTTTTGGTCTTTAAAAAAAATTGTTGGTTTTTTTTGGTGCGTGATTTTATGTAGGCCTGTCTAGTCTAGATTTTACACGCTCACATTGTTTTTTGACAAATACTTTCATGGGCGCACTCACTCTTTGAGTTCGATACATGCCTTAATTTAATGCCTTAAGAAATGAACCAATTTTTAGCGTTCTCCTGTAAATTCTGTTGGTTTTTTTTTTCCATATTAGCGTACATGCACTTATGTTGTTTTATCTGCCTGTGTTTTTGCCATGTATTTTGATGTTTGCCTGTCTAGATATATTTTAATCATGTTTGCAAACTGAATTAAATATATAAAAAATTGAAATGGAACACTGAATGGAAGATTAAATGGACAATTACTCATGGACTATACATTTTCTTACAGGTACGTGTCAAAAGTACAAAATATGTGGTCAGACTTGCGACCATTACGAACAGTCTTACGGCTACTGTGGCTGTGGACCCGGACTTTACTGCGACACGTACGAGAAGAAGAAGACAAAAGGGATGACCAGTGTGACCAGCATTTTTCCAGCACGAACCGGTTACGTCTGGGTGTCGGAGTGCAAGGCCTTTTCAGGGGGCAAATGAGAGAAGCGGGTTCTATAGACTTTAAAGAAAAAAAAACGTTAAAAACTGTTATGCTCGTAATAGAAGTCTATTAAAAACTAATAAAACTAGTTGTGTTCGCTCACTCCCCACTTCTGTTACTAAGTGCTACTTTTCCATCTTGTTCCACACCTATGTGAAGTGATCGTTATAGCAATCTCAAAGAAAAACATATAGTAAAGAGGAGAACTTTTTTGACTTAAATCTCAAAATGTCCAGTGGGGTGGCATCTTTGAATGGCGTTCAACGTTTCTTGGAAACTATGCAAAGCATGTCATCAAGTTTGTATATTACGGGCAAAATAAAGTATAAGGCCTACGTTTCTTGACGAGCAGAGAGCTTTGTTTTTGTTTTCAATGAAATGTTCATGTTTCAATTGAAACGAATTTAACTACAGTGTAAGAAACGGGTACTTTGGTTCTGGGATGCAGTTTGTATTCTTGAATCAGATTTGGAACACTCGTTTAGATCTACTCAGAAAGGATCTGTGCTATATGATAAGGCACACTACACACCAACGAATGCCTTGTAGGATAGTCGTCCATTGAGTTCTGCGTGCTTAGCAACACACTTCAAATTACATTCTCCTTGTGTATTTGTGTTTGTGGGTGTGTGATTGTGTGCGTATGTTTAATTGTTTGTGGTGGGTGTGTTTGTGTATGTGTGGGTGGGTGTGTTTGTGCGTGTTTGTGTGTGTGTGTGTGTGTGTTCAGTTGTGTGTGTGTGTGTGTGCGTTTAATTGTGTGTGTGTATGTGGGAGAGGGGGGAGAGGGCAGAGGAAGTGGGTGGGTGGGTGGTAAGGATATATTAAAATCAGACTACCTTTAATTGCACAATTTGTCCTAACATATCAAAGACATGGGCGTATTCATTTTTTTTTTGAGAGCCTTGAAACCATAATACAGCCACCGTTCCACTTTCATCATCTTATAGATAATGGCAAATACATTGTATTACACCATATCTGGACCAATATAAGAAGAGATGTCACTAAAGTCATGTCAGAAAAACCAACACCGATAATGCTGCTGGCTCAAAAGTGACGACAGCAAAGATGATTCAAATCCACTGCCCTCTTCAAAACACTTATACTTGGTCTAATGTTCGCAGTATTTTTTATTTAACACAATATAGTATGCAATAAAAGACATCGTATTCAAGAGAGAGAGGAAGACAGATGTAGCGGGATAGGAAAACAGAGAGAAGACTATTATGTCTTTAGTAAGGGACTGAAGGATAAAGAGGCCTGGAAGAGAGTGAATCGTCTCATTGACCGCTAACCAATCTTACTATTCGTGGGTGGCTACATAGTGAAAATATGCAATATAACATTTACAGGGATTCAGGAATGACAAATAACAGTACGTATAATACCAAAAAAAAATATATTATGACATTTTAGAAGTTGAAGTAGCTACTCGCAGGTTTGTTATGCAACCTGTGGGAATAATTATATCTACTCCAGGCGTCTCCGGTTATAAACAGGCCTGCTTTTAAAAAAGCCTTTCTTTCCGCCCGCGTACCCCCTCCCCCTTCGTTCTTATTTTCAACACCCTTCCCTTTTCCTCCCCCCCTCTCCCCGCCACACAAACACACACACATAGAAACACATATTTACAAATGCGATCGCTAAAAGATTAACAACAATTATACAGATAATGAAATTTAGGCCTTAATATACGCTCGTATAAACAAAAAATAATCTTATCTAGAGATTGCAACTTTTTTTGTGCAAATCTACACACAAGATCTTTTACTGATAAGATTTTGAGTCAGATACTCCAGGTGCTAACCACTTTCAGTTTTCGTGTCTTTTGTCTTGCAACTCATCACCAGTACAGACATGGCAAAGCTTATCGTTTGCTGCTTACTTTTGGTCTTCTCAACCTGGGCTCATGTAAGGTTTTCATTATCATACTTATCTTCAGTATCACCATCATCATCGTCGGTTGTTCTCGATGTCATTTTCAATCTCCTAGTCAGCACACTATTGTTCTTCACACACACACACACACACACACACACACACACACACACACACACACACACACACACACACACACACACACACACACACACACANCACACACACACACACACACACACACACACACACGCACACATACAGACACAGAGACAAAGAGATATAGACATAGACAGAGACAGAGATAGAGACAGAGAAATTTATATATATAATTATTCTGTAAGAAAAATAACAACACTACTCTAGCTAGACCATCACTTCTGTTGTCAGCACTACATTAATAATAACATCATCAACAACAACATCAGCAGCAGCAACAACACTTTGAGCAAGAAACGACAGCAAACTCGTGACTGCTTGACTCTCACCTTCGAACACTGTATGATGCCTTAACAGAACGGCACACTGGAAAAACATTAAGAACAGTATCAAATGGAAGAGCTAAAAAAGAGTGCGCTGACTTGCGAGTGGTGTTTAAGAGAAGTCTTTGTCTAATTTATTAACATACATACCACAGCTGATTCTTGCCACAACAACAGCCACAAAATAAGGGCGACCATCAAATAGTTACGCATAGCGGCATTACCATTACCATTCTCATCTAAACTCTCAAGACCATAAAACTGTCACTCTCTCTCAGGCACTGGTTGGGACACCGTGCACAGATGAGTCTGAATGTGACGCTGGGGAGTGCTGCCAGATTCTGTCTGAGTTTATGGTGGTCAGCAAGAGGGCCGCCGCCACTTCAGGTCAGTAGTACTGTTAGGTTATAGGCTCCTATTGCTTTTTTGTTGTTGTTGATGTTTTTATCTTCTTTTGGCCCTATAATTGAAACGAAATTATACAAGTCCTGCTGTGATTTCGGCTTTATTTTCCCATGAAGATTAAAGTACTTCCAAAGCCCTATCTTTTAAGGGGAAGAAAAAGGGAGAGATGGAGTCAACGCACACATTTTTTCACAGAGATAGTCACCTCACTTTCTGCCTTGGCCCCTAATTTTTTATTAGGCTCAGTCTGACCGCATGCTAATATAGGCCTTTGTGTTAGTTTTATATCTATATAAATGGACGCTTTATCTAGATTACAGGACGTTGTTACAAATTTCTTCATCCTGACACTGGCTAGCAGCCCCCCCCCCTCCTCCCTCTTTACCCCAGAAAAGGAGGATATTACATATTTTTATACATTCGCGGATTAATAGGATTGTACTCAATCAGTGGTTTGGCCTATGAATAAGTGCCAGAGACCTGTTAGACAGAATACGAAACGACGCATGCAGACATGTAAAGTTAGGATAGGTTTACGAAGAAGATGGCAGTTGTGCGCGAGATATCTAGCAGGCAGGCAGACCGACGGAAATCTGGACAGATAAAATGACATTCGGTGGGACAGAAATTAATGAGCACTCGGACGAAAAAACAGACACAACTATCACAACTAAGTCAGATTGGGTGAGGAAGGCTGATGACAACAGAGTTAACGCAAAACTATTACTCCTTTGCCCCAAGAAACTCGGACGATGGAACAGTTTATACGACATCTTTAGTAAATGAGACAAGTAGATTAACTTGGTTCCCATATGCTTGTTAACTGATACACTAGTGAGTGAAACTTATAGATGAACGCCGATTGTATATTTTTACATACAATACATACAANGAGAGTTAATCGTCTCATTGACCGCTAATCAATATTATTATTGCTGGGTGGCTACACAGTGAAAATAAGCAACATAACGTTTACAGTAATTCAGGAATGACAAATAATAATGTGCAAAATACATTTAAAAATATTTTAGAGGATGAAGCAGCTACTCGTAGGTTCGTTATACAACCTCTGGGAATAATTATATCCACTCCAGACGTCTCCAGTTATTACCAGGCCTGCTTTAAAAAAAACCCTTATTGCTCTCCTCCTTTTCTTTCCGCCCGCCTACCGCCTCCTCCCCTTATTTTCAACGTCGTTCGCCTTTCTTACCCCTCCCACTTCCCCCCCCCTTCTCCCCGCCACACACACACACATACAAACATATATGTGTACAATATGCGCTCGCTAAAAGATTAACAACAGTTAATATAATCAAAGCTAGGCCTTAATACGAGTATATTTACAAAAATAATCTTATCTAGAGAATGTAACCTTTTTTTTGCAAATCTACACACTAGATCTTTTACTGATAAGATTTTAAGTAAGATACTCCTGGAGCTGACCACTTTAAGTTTTCGTGTCTTTTGTCTTGCAACTCATCACCAGTACAGACATGGCGAAGCTTATCGTTTGCTGCTTGATTTTGGCCTTCTCAGCCTGGGCTCATGTGAGGATTTCATTATCATACTCATCTTCAGTATCACCATCATCATCGTCGGATGTTCTCGATGTCATTTTCAACCTCCTAGTCATCACACTATTGTTCTTTTTACACACACACACACACACACACACACACACACACACACACACACACACACACATACATACACATACACATACACATACATACACATACATACAGACACAGAGACAAAGAGATATAGACAGAGACAGAGACAGAGACAGAGACAGAGAAATTTATATATATAATTATTCTGTAAGAAAAGCAACAACACTACTCTAGCTAGACCATCACTTCTGTTGTTAGCACTACATTAATAATGGCATCATCAACAACAACATCAGCAGCAGCAACAACACTTTGAGCAAGAAACGACAGCAAACTTGTGACTACCTGATTCTCACCTTCGAACATTGTATGATACCTTAACAGAGGGGCACACTGGAACAACATTAAGAACAGTATCAAATGGAAGAGCTAAAAAAGAGTGCACTGACACTTGCGAGTGGTGTTTAAGTGAGGTCTTTGTCTAATTTATTAACATACATATCACAGCTGATTCTTGCCACAACAACAGCCACAAAATAAAGGCGACCATCAAATAGTTACGCATAGCAGCATTACCATTACCATTCTCATCTAAACTTTCAAGACCATAAAGCTGTCACTCTCTCTCAGGCACTGGTTGGGACACCGTGCACAGATGAGTCTGAATGTGACGCAGGGGAGTGCTGCCAGATTCTGTCTGAGTTTATGGTGGTCAGCAAGAGGGCCGCCGCCACTTCAGGTCAGTAGTACTGTTAGGTTATAGGCTCCTATTGTTTGTTGTTGTTTTTTGTTGTTGTTGTTGTTGTTGTTTTTAATCTTCTTTTGGTTTTATCTTCTATTGGTCCTATTGGTCCTATTGGTCCTATAACTGAAACGAAATTATACAAGTCCTGCTGTGATTTGGGCTTTGTTTTCCCATGAAGATTAAAGTACTTCCAAAGCCCTATCTTTTAAGGGGAAGAAAAAGGGAGAGATGGAGTCAACGCACACATTTTTTCACAGAGATAGTCACCTCACTTTCTGCCTTGGCCCCTAATTTTTTATTAGGCTCAGTCTGACCGCATGCTAATATAGGTCTATGTGTTAGTTTTATATCTATATAAATGGACGCTTTATCTAGATTACAGGACGTTGTTACAAATTTCTTCATCCTGACACTGGCTAGCAGCCCCCCCCCCTCCTCCCTCTTTACCCCAGAAAAGGAGGATATTACATATTTTTATACATTCGCGGATTAATAGGATTGTACTCAATCAGTGGTTTGGCCTATGAATAAGTGCCAGAGACCTGTTAGACAGAATACGAAACGACGCATGCAGACATGTAAAGTTAGGATAGGTTTACGAAGAAGATGGCAGTTGTGCGCGAGATATCTAGCAGGCAGGCAGACCGACGGAAATCTGGACAGATAAAATGACATTCGGTGGGACAGAAATTAATGAGCACTCGGACGAAAAAACAGACACAACTATCACAACTAAGTCAGATTGGGTGAGGAAGGCTGATGACAACAGAGTTAACGCAAAACTATTACTCCTTTGTCCCAAGAAACTCGGACGATGGAACAGTTTATACGGCATCTTTAGTAAATGAGACAAGTAGATTAACTTGGTTCCCATATGCTTGTTAACTGATACACTAGTGAGTGAAACTTATAGATGAACGCCGATTGTATATTTTTACATACAATACATACAAATTTCAGTTCTGTCTAGATCCCATATATTTATCAAAATTCGTAATAATGAGCCAAAAACGTACCATAACATCATATGCACATTCACACGTTTCCAGATCGCGGCCAAACCGGGGGGCAGTCAGAGAGCAAGATGAAAGCAAAACTCACCAAAGTGTCTATTCGAAACCATGAAAAATTTTTGGGGGTCTTCAGTTACTATACACTATACGATAGTCAACATAACTTTCAATCGGTGGTATTCCTGAACATGTTTCATTTGAGTTCCGTTATGGAATATGCCGACACTTCAAGACCAGCACCCAAGCCGCTCCGAACTGGGCACAACATGAAACTTCCAGGAAATACACAATTAATTAAAAGTAACTTTTATTTTGATAAGGATGTATACGTTTCGTCACGTAAGACCTGTGTATGGCTACATCATACGAGTAGTAAAACCTCAGAGTACATTTGTTTGATGCCCACGGATGAACGGAAGTGTTGGTCCTTTTATTCTGTACGCGATCTCTTGAAGATTTTAAGCAGCAGCAGTATGAGCCTCTAAGCAAGCCATGATGGCCGTAATTGATGCGGAAGAGCAAAAAATAGTGCGCTAACTTGCGAGTGGTGTTTGCGAGAGGCCTTTGCCTAATTTATAAGCAAACATACCACTGCTGACACTTGCCACATCCTCCTGCGACGATAAAACGTTTCACTAACAAATCTGAAACCTTACATGGTGGCCGCCATTTGTGGCTCACCCATTATTTGCAATGTAACTAAACAGCTTCCACATTTTTCTAACGTCTAAGCTCCACATTCACTTCTTCGTGCGGCCAACGCGCGGAAGCAAGCAAAGTACCTCTGGCGAGAGGCAGTTTGGCAAGTAGGGGCTCCAGTGCCTTTCCAATGTCAAAACCTTACCACACAGCTAGCTTGGTTCTCTTCCAGGCACGTGCCAACAGTACAAGGTGGAATACCAAGCCTGTGGCGAATTTGAACAACTTAATGGTTACTGTGGCTGTGGACCTGGCTTACAATGCTATACCTATCAAAGACCCATCGCTAACATCACACGGAGAAAGCCACTACCTCCTGCTGAAGGGTATGAATGGGTTTCTCAATGTGAACCACTGAAGTGATTGATGCCGCAACAGGAAGGACACCATTGCAGTTGACCCAGATATAGTCTTGCATGATTAAGCAACCTGGAGGTCGATTGTTCCGGCTTGGTGTAAACATGGATCAATTAAAACAGAATAAGAGTAGTATGCTCTTGATGCAGTCTCCTCGTTTTCTCTCCTTTTTTTTCAGTGTGTTTCGCATAGCTTTATAATTACCCAGTATACATGTTAGTGACTGCGGCATTTTAATGCATCAAAGTACTGGGGNGGGGGGGGGGGGGTGTAAAAGTTGGTGCGAATTAGGCTTTTAAGATCTGTTGTGACAAGTGGATGGCCTCAAAGAATGTAGCTCTATCTGTTCCGACAAAACTAGACAGGCCCTCGATCAAAACGTGAAAGCAAATCTAAGTGTATGACATTATGGGAACTCAAAAAGTCGACGAATTAGCAGATTCGTAAGAACAGTATACAATGGTATGAAGGGATCTCCACGAGAACCATTTGGTAATAGACTTCGTCCGTGGGCGGGAGAAAACCTCTGTCATTCAGAGTAGTGGGTCATCCTGCCTTCCCAAGCAATTTCTGCTTCTGTCCAGTCTTAGAATACGTTTATAAGANAAAAATGAAGTCTTAAAATGAAGAAATGCAGATAAGTCGGTTTACCTTGCAGGACAGCGTTGACCAATCAAATCACCACATATTAAAAAACATAAATCATTTCTGATTAGTTAACTGTGTGACGACTATACAACTATTGTTTTTGTCTCACATCTGGAAAGAGATAAACAAACAAGATACAATATCATGTCCTTTCGTGCATTCGCATGCTTCCCGAGTGTATGATGGACTGTGAAAGTGAAGTGATTTCTACTATTATCATCTGTCCACTAGGCACGTGTGAACTCTACAAAGTGGAATTCCAAGGTTGCAACGACTTCGAGAAGATGAACGGCTACTGTGGATGTGGACCTGGGCTCTATTGCCACACTTACCAAAGGCCAATCGCTAACACTACTCGCAGAGAACCACTTCCTCCAGCTGCAGACGGATATGAATGGGTGTCTCTTTGCGAGAAACAGAACTGAGATGCTGACTCTCTGAACAGCCCCCAAGACTAAATTCCTGACTGGAAGACTAAATCTTCTGTATATTTGTCTCCAGCATGACAAATCTGGCAAATAAATTTTAAAAATACCAAACATGTAAAACCCCTTTGTTCGTTTAATTATTCCCGCACATCATTGTACAAATAAAGTAGGGGTTCATAAATTCGAGATCTAGGGCACCAATCTTCAGCAGTGAGTCTGCAATTCAAGTTAATCAGTAATGTTATACGTGGAAAACAGAACGGACCAGGAACAATCCGTAACAACGATTTCGCGAATATTTCGAGCACACCAGGTTTTGAAGTTCTAATATCTACAAACATGCATATACTTAGCGGCATTGCAACAAAGGCTTAGACACACAGAAAGATCACCCACGAACTGAGGAGTTCGGAGAAATATGCTCGTAATGGTGAATACAAAAACAGATATCTCCAATAGAAATCGCTTAGCCGTACTCATACCTGGGAGTTTAACATGCCACTGAGTGACTTGACCTCTTGGAATCTATATGATAAGAGAGTACGGGATTCGCCTGGACTGCAAAAACATAACTCATCTCGCTGCTCTATCTCTTCTAGGAACTTGTGAACTGTACAAGGTGGAATTCCAAGGGTGTAATGGGTTCGAGAAGGTAAACGGCTACTGTGGGTGTGGACCAGGTCTGTACTGCCATGTCTACCAAAGACCCATCGCCGACGCCAGCGCCGCCAAAAGGGCACCACTTCCTCCAGCGCAAGAGGGATATGAATGGGTGTCGCGCTGCGAGCAACAGGACGCGTAAAGATTAGGATACTCCAGCCACAGCAGAGCGTTAGATTTGAAGTTTGGATTAAAAACACTTGATAATCCGGTTCATTGATGTCAGCATAGTAGGCCCAATAAACTAGTCTATGTTCATATCAAAACTGTGCTTTTGTTTCTATCTCTTAAAGAAAACATGATGTAGTATTGTGGAACAAAAGTGGCAGAGGTCAGCTTTGCTTTCATACTTGGACAGCAGTAACAGTTACGAGGGGGGATCAAAAAGTGTTTGTCCTAAACATGAAGGAAACATGCTAGGAAGCTGAAACCTACCACGCTTATTGTTACTTTTCTAAATAGTCGCCTTGCAAAGTCGTCACACATTTCTGCCACCTATCGATGACCTTGAAAAGTCCTTAAGCATAATATGACCATGATTGTTGCTCGAACCACTCATGCACAGCAGAAATCGACTAGTGTCATTATTGTCTAGAAAATAATAGCCTTTCCAGGATTTTTTTTATGTTTGGAACAGAAAAAAGTATGATGGGGCAAGATCAGGTGAATATGGTGGGTGTGGGCAGGGACATTGTCCGTGCAACAAGGGAACTCCTTAGGAAAGCTTCCCTTTTCGTTTTTCTGCTAATACTAAACGTAATTTGACCAGAAATGAAGCATAACACTCCTCGGTGATTGATTGAAGCTAAGGTGCGATATAAGCTATGGCAATTATCGGATTTTCCCGACAGCATATGTTTCTAAGAGGGGCTGCTCTCATCCCTGTAAATTTCAACGTGTTGCTGCATTCCCTTAATATTCAGAGGAACGACTTCTGGATCTCCCTTCATAATTCCAAGGCCAATGTGTGAGTTACTCCAAATCAGATCTATTAATATCGTAGCGATATGGTGATTTTGTTAACTGATATTTCTCTTCCAGGCACATGTCAAAAATACAAGGTAGAGTTTCAAAGCTGTGACTCGCTGGAGCAAATCAACGGCTACTGTGGTTGCGGACCAGGCCTGTCCTGTAAAGTTTATCAAAGGCCAATCGCTACGGCATCCAGCAGAAGAGGAGCTCTACCACCACCCCAAGAGGGTTATGAATGGGTCTCGCAATGTGAACAGCAGAAGTGAGAGGTCAACATGCCAACCATACATGCTCGGCTTATAGTGCTATGATTTTTGAATGGAGGACTTTGCGACGTTCAAGCCCCGAAAAGTTGAAATAAAGTACTTAAATGGTTTAAAACTTCCGTCCAGAACTGTTATATTATTATGATAGCTTGTTTTATTTTTTGTTTTAAATTTGTTTTGCTTAGCGATTAGCTGCAGTTAATGTATTCCCAAAAGTACTTACATGATTCAAAACTCCCGTCCAGAACTGTTATATATTATGATAGCTTGTTTTTTTTGTTTTTTTTAAATTTGTTTTGCTTAGCGATTAGCTGCAGTTAGTGTATTCCCATTCTGAAGTATACCATTCAATCCCTTCAGCGTGGTTTAAATGAAAATGTCGTTCTTGTAGTCTAAATGTTTTAATTCTAGACTGAATGGAAGAAATAGAATCTTAACGTTGCGTAAAGACGGATTTTTCCGAAGGTTCAACCTTTCACATTTTCTCTCGTACTCTCCAAATATAACAGATCTCGCCATAGGAGAATCAGCGCGTGGATTTCCTTGTGTGCCATATAGCATTTTTCATTTCTTGCTCTGTGCCTGTGCAAAGATAAAACATATGAAAGGGGCGATACAAATCTTCATATTTATGAGCTCCAGGCCAACAGTGTGCAATGCCATATCTTTAAAAAAGGAATGAGAATGCCAGAGGGATTAAAAAAAAATAAATGATCTGAGTCTTGAAATAATCTATATATGCCTGGATTGCTTGACATATGGGCTGTTCACATTATCTACAGCAGATGGCCGTTTTCTTGGAGATCAGAGAGCCATTAACACTCACGAATCTAGACAAGTTTGATTGCCTTCACTCATCACCCACTCCCTCCCCCCCCCCNCCCCCCCAAATCCGACCCACCTTCCCACAATCCTCTCCTCCCCTCTTCCCCCTCATCCTATAGAGAAAAAAACGTCAATCAACAGACAGACAGACAGACAGACAGACAGACAGACAGACAGACAGACAGACAGATAACCGGTTCTTCAACATTCTCTTTATCAATTAAAGAACCATTGTGCGCCCTTTTTGGAGTCATCTGGATCGGTACATACAGTTAACTGAACACGTATCACAGAGCAGTGATTTTACAACATCAGGCTTCACAAGACTACAGATAAACAAACAAAAATGTATTGGCATCAAACGGTAAGAAAGTACTAGAGGGTAAGGAACTCGTTGAAAGGGAGACGAAACAGGATGAAAGAGAGAGAGAGAGAGAAGAAAAGAGATCAGAGAGGGGGTGGAAGTGGAGAAGTGCAGGAAAGACAAAGATATGGGGTGGGGTGGGGGAGGGGGAGAAGAGGAGAGGAGAGGGGTAATGAGAATCATTTTCAGCGAACACGTTGAATAAAGAGTATTATTATGAGACATCAAGTATATTGTTCAAAGTGTGACGTACAGATTATTGCATAATAGCTACTGGATGGTTAGAAATATGTATCTAAGTTTATCATGAATCCAGATTGATAACACAGGGTTGTTTTCGGTCAGGGAAACGAGAATAATGACTGACAGCAATACAAGACGAAATCAAAGGGGATGGGGCGATCCTGCCATTTCGTCACCTTAACTTTACAAGTTCATTTTAGTATGGTATTGGGACTGTCTCAAGCTGATGTACCTAGGTTAGAGTTATGAGCAGAGTTTGGGTTAGGAGTGAGATTAGGGAAGAGAGAGGGAGGGAGGGAGAGAGATAGAGAGAGAGGGAGAGAGAGAGAGCATCCACAGATTGTGTTCGAGGACTCGAAGGGTGTTTTCTCTTCCCGAATCTTGTCCCTAGCATTAACCCTAAGACACTTTGGGAAAGTTCTAGATTATACCAAATGGACATTTTGTTAACTCTGGTGGCGAATTGTTTCTTGCCATCACGTATTTTGCGACTTGTCCATTATAGCAGCATGCCAGGGAAATTTTGAAAATTATAACAACACAATGTACCATTGCTTTATGTAGCCGAAATGACTGTTTCTGGTGTGTTTATGATACAATGAGTTTAATTTTTAAACAGTGCCTTATGGTTGCTATGGAAACGGTGGCCATGTTGGATTTTTCCTTCAAAAATACATAAAAACTGAAAAACAAAATTTTATCCTGGCTCTTTCAAATCTCCTAGAATTTGTTTGATATTTGTTTTAGCCCCCAAAAAGTATCAAAGTAGTGGACTCAGCAAACTGGACAAGTAGCTGATCCCTACAACAGGCATGTCACCACTTAAAAGACAGTCAAAATGGAAAGGTACAAAAAAGACAATAGGCTATGCAAAGAAAAGGACATAACTGAATGCTCTGCCTCTCATTGATAGCCTTCCGTCCAAAGCGATCGTGACCGGCCATTCTTATGTCACAAAGCACTGTATATGACGACCGCCGGTTGGCTAATCTGAATCTCGGAAGGGCTATTTAAGGTTTGAATAGGTTGTTAAGGTTGAAAAGGTCTTTTTTCTACTTTAAATATCAGCTTATGATATGTCTTTTTAATGTCCTGCACGACAGCACTAAGCCTGGAGATAAGAAACTTCAAACTAGAGACGAAAGATTTTCTTCGCTACTTGACCCAAACATCAATCTATGCATGACGACCATCTATCCAACGATCACCTATCTTTATAGAGACGGCTTATATAAAGAATGAACGATAACCTTTAGATACAGTGCAGAATAATAAGTTATCCTAAAGAGCTGTAGATATCGTCACGGCTTACTACAAAAGTTGATGTCAGTCTGCACCGCTGGTCGCTGGCTATGATTATCCAACAAGGGTATCAGAGAATCACTTACTAAGCAATAGCAATAATATGCATTTACAGCAGTTGCATTAGTTCCCATCATACAGTTTCATATCAAGTTTCTGCATTGGCAGGCAAAGACAACTTAGCTTGCAAAAGCTGAAAAGCAGATTATATTACACCGAGACACCAAGCACCACGTTGTTTGGGGAAAAAAATGAAAAATCCCTGCGTTAGAGTCTACAGCCCC
>JAWQUT010000211.1:269334-280811 GCA_033807755.1 Ellobium chinense
GTGTGAGTGTGTGTGTGTGTGTGGGTGGGTGTGTGTGTGTGTTTCTTCAATTCAGTATCCACTGTATTATTGTGGATACAAAGGGAAGTGAATGTAAAGTTGTCCTTTTTTTTTTTGAGATCACTGGCTTTGAAGTTGCAAGAAGTAACCTTCTGTAACAGATCTATACTAAACTAATTAATAACAAGAACTGTAAATAGTCCGTCCTGAAAAAAAGCCCGAATTCTCTCACGTGCAGTGAAGCAAGCTGCATAGATTAACAAGAAAGAGATTTCTTTAAACTGCCGTAAATTATTTTAAGGGACAAGGATAGATATTTGCTTCACCGCCTAAAAAACTCCATATTATATTTTTCAAAAACATTACATCACGTACATTTTTCTTCCTCTGACCATTTCTGAGAAAATACCAGTGGAATGTCGGGATTTTCACCTGCTGTTCGCAGCCATTACTCATGCTGCATGACGTCATAAAGCTAGAAACGCTAGCAGATGATTGATGCAGACGCTTGCTCAAAATGTCTGCCTTCCAACCTATCTCGCTTTCTGACGTCACGCAGCACAAGTTATGGTGGCGCGCGCAAGGTGAAAATCCCATTCCTGCGATATTTTCTCAGAAACTGTCAGGTGGCAGGACAAATATACGAGGTTTAAATTTTATGANTGGCTGTGCCCCCGTTGTAAAGGGGTCGTTTCCTTTAAGCAAATAAAAAAAAAAAAATATGGTGGCGCTCGCAAGGTGAAAATCCCGACATTCCTGCGGTATTTTCTCAGAAACTGTCAGGTGGCAGGACAAATATACGAGGTTTAAATTTTATGAAAAATTAAGTGGACCTATTAAGTTAGAAAGCAAATAACTACCGCTGTCCCTTTAAGGAATACCGAGACACAAGCTACGATCCCCGTTCCGGAACTGTGCCAGTAAAGGCTCGTAGACTTCCTCTAGACGTTACATTCCTCCATTACCTATAAAATAGTTTTAATATGAGAGTCAGCACGATGATTTCAGGCCGCTGCCACGCTTGGAAACACAACTGAAAGTCTCCATATGTCGTCCAGTTATTCACCATCTGCGAAAGCAGAAGCAGTAGTTACATGGTGCTGTATGCGGGCCAGTGGGTTAGTTAACTGTGACGGTCGCTGTGGGCCTATAAGACAGTTTGGGATGTTGTCAGACTGAAGCGAGCAGGAAAGTGGCAGAACAACAGCTGACTGCTGCACCATGAAAACGAGCATTCCGCCTTCAAAGGTCAGCAATTTTTTTTACCTCAGACAACAAAGCCGTTGTCACCTGACTTCGCATCATATGATAAAATCCAGTAAGAAAATTTCATTGTGGGCGTAGGAGATTTGAGATTACAGAAAAGATTTAGACCAGTGAAAGAGGGTGTTCGACAGGCTGATATTTAGAGACTTCCAGGAGCGCTTTCAACTCTGGCGACATCCTTGAGGTCATTAAGCTGACTCTCAGCTGGACTACTTCGAAGATAATGGAGGAGTATGACACCTAGTATCAGCCAACAATTTTCTATCGGCACAGTCCCGCAACTTTTGTATTGAATCATATATAAATGAGGCTTGTGAACACATACAGTTTGATCTTAGGCTATTTAAGCCACATCCAACCTGTGTGAACAGAACTATATGCACATTCAAGTATTTTCTATGCCCTGCAGGTTCAATCAGTGCCTCCATGGGCATATCAAAACCGAATCACAGACTGTCATAGCCTGAAAATTTGCATCCTTGTACTATAGTTAAAGAATAATTAATTTTTATAACAACAGTCGTATCCCTACTTATGATTATCGGAAGACACCGGCAGTTTTCATGTGTCACTATGCTTAGAATTTCTGAATCACTGTCCAAACAATACCAATTTCTTTTCACAGTTCATGATAGCTGTCTCCTCATCTTCATCTTTACAGCTAACATCCTACGCTAAATTTAGTACTACCATGTGCCTCTTTAGATCCGCTGGGACACTTTAACATGTTTTTTCTGTTATAACCGTTACTTAGCTTTAACTGCAATCACATAATTCCTATCTTACCTAAACTCTTACTCGCTTTCTACTACCCCAATTTTACGTTATGTTTATCTTTTTCGTTTTTACCTGTTATTCAGTTATATTGCTTATTCCCTGATGATGGAGAGCAAGTAGTTGCCTAAATATTATTATTTTTACCAAGTTAGGAGCACATGTACTTCGCTACGGTTTTGGTGACATTTTGCCAAACACACCTACCATCAACAATATTAGTTCGATTACAGGTACCACAGTAAATACCTACTGGTCTTTTCTCAAGAGATACCGTTACGTTTACATGTACTTTTGTCATAAAGCAATCAACAGGGCCAAAAATCTACCTGTGTTGTCAGACACCTTGATACAGAGAGATATTAACGTAATTGTTTGCACTTCTCGAATTCAACAGCCACGTTGTACGTCTAAGTACAGTATATAAGACCCTTCACCATTTCACAGCTTGGATCGGGAGCTCCAAGACCTCGGTATTTCACTGTAGCTGTTGTTTTCAAGATGAAGGTGTTTCTTTGCGTCTTAGCCTTCCTAGTTGCCGGTGGTTATGTGAGTTCAGCTGTTTTCAGAATTTTCATCCTTCTTCACCACCTAATATATAATTTTCCTTATGGTCAAGTTTAAGAATCGCCGAGATACTGTGTGAAAGTACTGGTATGTGATAAAATAATACTATTATAACAGGCATATAGAAGGTATATATTCACATTATGTTGATGAACTACGTGGTATTACACACACACACACAAAATGAGATTTAGAGACAGCAAGGACCAATCGCCGCGTTTTACTAATCTAAAAGACAACTATCCACTTTCCCCCAAAAAATGTTATGTCCTTAAGATTTTGAGTTTAAAATGGACTTCGACATTATCACAACATCCAGTCTGAAATCTAGAATTCTGAATAAAAATATACTAAAATTTGCATTTTACTAATGTGTGGAAAATAGATTAGATGATATTTTAGAATTTCATTGGTTCATCTCATGTTCATAATGCTTTAAAGATATTTTAGGCAAAATGTACTTGAACACTGATATCGCCATGATATAAAGAAAACAACTGGAAAAAAAGAGTCCACAGACATACATAGTAGATCTAGAAAAAAGGCAAATTAATTTTATGGAACAAATGAAGACAAGGAATTGTCAGTGAGATGATGAGTGACAAGGCGATAGCCATAAACACCCTAACATTACCATTTCATTATGACGACCGAAACTTCCACTATCGTTGTCACATTAAGATCAATATCAGCAACATCATCATTGTCACCATTGTCATCGTCATCATTACTATTAACATCTGGTCTGATAGCTTTACTTTATCGTATCACTGGCCATCGCCTGACTGGCAAATGATCGTCCCATCGCCACTCCAAAAAAAAAAAACACCCAACAAACAAAAGACCACGGCACTCGCGTAAAAGATGAGTGACATAAGCAGGCCTCGGCTATATCAGAGATGACCTTTTTCAGTGAATTTAAGAAGTCACACCTCAATAAAATTTTAGCTTTGCAACTGGGGAATATCAAAGAGTAATCAAAGGGCCATTTGTAACTTTGATCTTTTGAGGCCTGAAAGGATGGATTTAACTCTAACTTCCCTGTCTCCTTTTCTTCTTGTCAATGTCTTTCTATTACCTCATACATTCTTTCCTTCCTTGTCTTCCTCTTTCCTTCAGTCATTCATTCATCTTTAATTAGATAAACTACAGTATTCAGGAAAGTTTTTGCCTAAGTAATCATTGTTTCTAAACTGCCTAGCAATCAGTATGAAAAAAAGTTTGTTGTTTATTTTTCCTCTTGACAACAATATAAAATGACCCAAACCCAGTAGTCCGGAAAATTCAATAATCCAAACACACACACAGACACAGGAATAACACAATTCAAATAAACGAAACACGACTGTCTGTCTCTACAGACATAAAACTGCTGAAAGTATTCATGTTTTGCTCCTAACAAGTAATATTTAGTTTGTTCAAGGAGAAGATAAAACCTCACATAAGCTGATTGTGGCTTGCAGTGACTGTTACGTCAATTTTTTTTTTTTAAAATCACACTTCAATCTTCTCATAATTATGTTTGATTAAAGAGCTAAAAACTCATTAGCGATTGGTTACTTTGTTTAAATTCCAATCTCTTTACTCAGTCCCGCCCCGCCCACCGAAGTCGGACCTTTTTAGNCGTACCATTTATCAACCTGCGCCTTGAGGACGGCGCCACTTAATTGTCTCGTCTCACCAGACACCACCTTCCACTTCTCACCTCGGCCTTGCCTCACAAGTGTGATTTCCGCCGCTGCTTGAATTTTGACACATTATGGTTTTTTTTTATGGCCTACCTATTTTACTTCTTATGGAAGCCAGCCTAATAAAATTTGATTACTTAGGAATTCAAATCCTCAAATAAATAACACAACAGAAAAAGACATGCACTGAGAAAATCACAGTTTAAAAATCATCCTTCATACTAGTCCGATCGCATATTGTGCCGATCTCGGTGGTGTACACTGATGCCGTGGCGATGTTTACAAATTTAACAATGGAATAATCTGTGATACACTTTTAACACATTGCGATCTTCATGACCCTTGCAAGGGTACACGTTGTCAGACAAAGGCGCACGTAGCCGGGCTAGCTTTGATCAGATTTTTGGGTTTGTTTTTTTCGGACCGTCAAGCATGCGCTTATCCAAATAATTAAAACTAACGAAAAAGTAACGAGTAATTTTGTAATTGTGACAAAAAAATTTGAGTAACAATTACTTTTTCGTTACTTTGGCTGAAGCTTTCGAAAATCTGTAACGAGTACTCGTAGCGCCGTTACGTTTTACTCGTCAATATCATTAATATTATTACTATTTATCATTATTATTATATTATCACCATACTTGTCGTCAACATCGTTCTTAATAATATTACTATTAGTGTTGTCATGATTGTCTCCCCAGGCACTGGTAGGTAACACGTGTCAAGACGAGACACAGTGTGACGAGGGTGAGTGCTGTCAGATTCTGAGTGAGAATATGGTCATGAGCAAGAGACAGATAGCATCGATCCTGCCACTTGATTCCGAAAATAAGACAGGTAAGGAATGTCAACACAAAGGCAGACAACAGACGGACATAGCTCTGAACTGGACTACCTTGCCCTAGGAGACATTAAATAGAGGCAAATCGACGGTGACAGACATGTATAATCATTTCAAACGGGCAAACTCACAATGTGTATAGCGACGGACATTCTTGTCTATATCGTGATTAAACTAATAACACCGGTAAACCATCTTTTGTTTTCTGTGATGATTTGGTGTAATTTCAAATAGATTTGGAATCTAGCATATTTAATTTGTATTGATATACTACATTTCCAATTTAGTCTATGTCGTTATGAACTTTAAAAAAAATGCTAGAGATAGATAAAAGGCAGCGTTTACTTCATGCAAATTCAACTGATTTAGACCTAGTCTAAAGCTACACACGAGTTACAGATTCGTTGTTTAGACAGAACAATCCTGTTCGTAGAACAAGAAAGGAGTTTGCATGTAGTACTCCGAGTCATGGCAACTGAAAGCAACTGAATACAGGAAAAGAGTTACATAAGAATCACATCTATACTAAATTCTTCATATTATTCCTGGACAGCTGAGAAGCCAAAAGATCTCAGTGTGTCTGCTGTCTCAGCAACAGCTTATATTATGGTGAAGAGATTGAATTAAGACTAACGTCTCATAGGGCTACTTCCTAGTTAGCGTCGCAGTTTGGTTTGCCAGGTCTAACGTGTTGAACATCTTGGATCGCTCCTTACTATCTAACTTCGCAGTTTGGTTGCTAAATCTAATATGTTAAACATCTTGATAGCTCCTTACTAATCAACTCTGCAGTTTAGTTGCTAGCTCCAACGTGTTGAACATCTTGGATCGTTCCTAAAGTGTTAAATTCGCAGTGTGATTGCTAAATCTAACGTGTCGAACATCTTGGATCGCTCCTTAATTGTTAACTTTGCAGTTTGATTGCTAGATCTAACGTGTCGAACATCTTGGATCTCCTTACTAGCTAACTTTGCAGTTTGGTTGCTAGACCTAGAGTGTCGAACATCCTCGATTGCTCTTCACAACTTAACTTCGCAGTTTGGATCTTGGATCACTTTCTGTGTATTGATCACCTTGACCATCCGCGATATTTTCCTCAGGCTCCTGCCAACTGTACAAGCTGGAAGGTGACTACTGTAGTTTCTTTGAAACCCTCAACGGCTACTGCGGTTGCGGCCCTGGCCTCTTCTGCAACAGCTACGAAAGACCATTGGACACGACAGAGATCCCACTGCTGTTCCCTGTCACGACCGGAGCTCCAGTGCCGTTGGAGCCCTTCAAGCCAAGAAAACCATATTATGAACCGAGAGGCCGCGGCAATGGGTTTGGCAAGCACAGGGGCTGGGGTCGTGGAAGACATGGCCGATCAATGGTTGCTCCCCAACCTGGTTATGAGTGGGTCCACGAATGTGCTGTCGCTGAGTAAGGTGGACACTGTTACCCCATGATATTGCTGCTCTTCTCGGATATAGGAAATAATCGTTTAATCGTATGTGAATGTTAAGAATTTAAACACAATATTTTATCCGCATCTTCAAACTTGAATTCGGCACTTACAAATTGCCCACATCTTGTGTTAGATTAAACCCTCCACTGCGAGAATTTTTTTTTTTCATTTTAAAACACAATTTTTGCCTCCGCACTACAATTTACCAAACAGAGTTTTGTTCATTTTGATAAAGCAACCCTCCTGAAGAAATTGTTATAAATTTTAACCTGTAGCTCTGCATACCAAACATTTGTTCCTGGATAAGTATAATAAAATGTTACATTCCAAAATTATCATTCTTGTTTTTGCCATAAGTGCAGTAATGAAACACCTTTGCCTTTAAAGGGTTGAATGACTCTTGAATGCATCTGAGCGTGCATAAAACGGCTATATGATTCGAAAGAATATTTATCTTTCATGTTGTTGTTTTTTTGTTGTTGATGTTGTTACTTTTTACGTGCAGGGCTGAGTTCAGTCAATGTTTCATATGATGTTCACGGCCGTGTGTTTACCCAGTATGTATCTGAAACTCACAAATCTAAACACTGTCATAAGCCTATAATATATCTGCAAGCTCATAATACAAATAACCGTTGTTGTCAAATTCATTCCCATCCAATTTAAGCATATGACCTCATCTTAGTTCACTTACTAGGTAACTTTCTATCATCTTCGTATTTAATATAATTTCTTATGACAAGTACATATGCTATAGTCCTGGCTTGTAAAAATGACCCATCCTCTGAAGAAAGGCCAGTACACAGAACGCCTCGTTGCAGAGAATGCATGTCTCCAAGCCTATAGCAGCAAGATTTCTTCAGAAAGCTTTATAGTAAATAATCAAACACACTATCTCCCTTCCATTATATTCTCATCTGCCACACCCAGTCAGAGCGTCAGAATGGAATATTATCTATATTATATTAAAACGCTTCAGCCAAATTTGTGTCACAGATTTCTTGATAACGTAAAAATATGCGGTTTTCATCTAAATTCATAGAAAAATACACAAAAAGTAACTATACACATCAGTCCTCTTTATTTTTTTTACCACTTAAAAAAAAATGTGTATAGCAACGAAATACAATCTCCGATAGATCTTTTCAATCCGCCCGATTCGCCAATCGTCCAACTTTTTCACGGAGTCTAATGCATTCGTCTATGATGCCTTTCGGTGCGCTAGGTATTCTTTCGTCGCCGGTGAGTTGCCTGCCTGCCCATTTGTAAAATGGGGTGTTAGTCTTGTATTATTTTAACACGACATTTCCAGATTTTTTTCAGGTTTTCTCGAACACACAAACACTCAAAAAAAAACCTACTATACCTCTAAGAAAAAAAAATGCATAGAACTGTACTCATCACAACTGGTTAGCAGTTAAAGCTCCATTTTGTGTCTCTTTAGTTATCTTACAGACACGTTTCAAAAACAAACTCTCTCCTCCCAATATATAGGACGTTCATTTTCCATCTGCAATGTGTTTAACACAGCAAAACCCCAGAAGTGAAAGAAGTGTCAACATCACTGAAGTGGGTAATGGCATTTATTAAAAAGATAATAAGGTTAGCAAGAAAGGATCACTTAAGAAGCTTAACACGCAACGTATTTTTTTTTCTGAAATATTTCACAAACGATTTAATCTAGATCGTCTGCCTTTTCTCAGAGTTCAATTTTTATATGCTTAAGAAACGAACGCGGACTTTGAAATGTTGAACATTCAGGTCGATCTGCTGGTGTTACAATCTAAAATCCGATAAAACGGTGTAGAAGATTGTTTTGGCTTTATTGCGAATCAAAATTTAATAATAAAATACGGTTGTTGTTGTTGTTGTTATTATTGTTGTTGTTGTTGTTGTTCATCTTCTTCTTCTTCTTCTTCTTCTTCTTCTTCTTCTTCTTCTTCTTCTTCTTCTTCTTCTTCTTGCGTTTGCTGTTACACGCTATGTGATTTTATGACTCTGTGAATTTCGCCAATATTTGCTTTGTGAGTCACAAATTGAAATTCAGTTAAGATGATTCTCTTTTGGTCAGCAGCTGTAGCTGTGTACCTCCTGTCTACGCATTTATAGAAAATGGATGTCCCATATCCTAGTGACGTGCTCCGGTTTCTCAAATCATGCGCACAGCATCATTGTTAGTGTAGTATGTGCAGCCGAGTTGAGATTATGAGGCCAGATTTCTGGAATTACATGATGACATTAAAAGTCAGATAAAGAATCTGAAACAAATTAAATCATACTTACTTTTGACTTCTCTGGTAACCATTGTCAATAACTTTGATCATGTGGTAGTCACTGATTCATGGCTGTTCCTGTTTTCAAACTAAATGCGACCATAGGTCTATTGACCAAAGTTTTTGTTTGGTCGAATGTATATTACTGTGGTGCACAAGAACATCGATTATACGATTACTATTTTTTAAAATCTAAATCAACGACTTCTTGTCTATAAAGAGTAGCGAGTTTATAGTCTATAGTTCAAGATTTCGTTTCGTATTTTGCTGGCTAAATATTGTTGCGCAATTGGTGCGCAATTATAATGTGGCTCCCTTTGAACTGGAAGTGGAAGAATGCACACCAAAATGCAAAATGGTGCATCGAATGATGCCCACTTTGCAGTTTAGGCACTTTGCATACCAGGCACAAGTATTTCAAGGAAGACCAGTGGCCGTATGCATAATCCTTATGTGCGGTAACCATGAGAACTCACAAAACAGTAGTATTGCTCAATGCGTTAACGCAGTGTGTTAATTTACGTATGGATTATGCAAACGGCCGCAGGGCATTAGCACAACCAAAGCTATGAATAAGGGTGGGAATATGTAGCTTGTTTTGACTTTTCTGGTAACCATTATCAATAACTTTTGAAACATTCTAAAACTGACCCCAATTCCGTGTTATCTCTGCAATATTCTCTCCATGTAAAGTAAATTATACTATTTTATATTATACTCAGGTAAACAAAACCATACTATCTTTTATGTAAATGCTGACAATGCATCATCATGACCAATCCATTAATATAAATGATCCACAACAGAACTTTGGATCTTTATTGTCATCTTAACCTCCCAATTGATAGCTAATCCATCACAGAAGCTGTAAACATAAAAATCTTTTCCCAGATAGTCGTTATCCGAAGACTAAAATAAATTTGAACAGTATCGCACATTCTCCAGGACAAGGCAGAGCTGCTATCAAAATGAACGCAGTTCGTCAACTTAAGATCAGTTCATGTGAATTTGATTTGAACTTACTAGCTGTTTTGGACGAACTGATCTGGATCTGAACTGTAGCTATCTTGAGGGTTGATATGAACTTTAAGGTTCTACCTAAATTTCAGCTCAGATCACACCTCGAATACCAGAATCGAACGCCAAGTTCTAAAACCAAAAGAACTGATCTGATCTCAAAACTAATCAACTTTCATAGAACTGGGTTCAACTTCGTTTTCACGGCTTTTCCCCTCCGTGAACTGAACTTGATCTGAACTGCCTTCTTTGCTTAACTTGCCCAGCCCTGACACTCTCAGTGTTAAAAGCCAAATATTAAATGATCTTCAGAGGAAGAACTTCAGTTACCTCGCTCACCACCGCGGGACTTTCCCATCTTTGTGCAGATTAATTTCAGATTTTTATTTCAACTATATCCTTTAAGTTATTTCGGGGAAATTGATATGGCAGGCCAAAGATGAAGTGACACAAGACGAAATTAAACTGTGCAAACGAAATATTTGCCGACAACGAAGACGATGTACACCAAAGTGCAAACAAACTGCAGCAAAGATTACTGAATGTTTTATGAGGAGTATGCCCTCAGAAGCATTTAAGAACCTCTATCTGATAGGAGTAATATTGCTGTTTACTGAAGCAAAAAAAATTCAGATGACAAATAATCTCTGCGACATATCACGCCCGGAAGTAATACTGTCGTAAGGCCTCAAAGTCATAATTGGACTTACGACAGTATTAATCCCAGGCGGTGAAATGTAATATGACTTCCTAAATTCCAGCCTGTGCACCGCAGCTGCTGATTATTGCTATCATATATAGAACCAACTATTTACACCTAAATGCAACTTCCACTATGGCTTCATGGTGGCAGAGATGAAATGAAGCAAGGAATTAAGGAACTGGAGGTTGCGGGTTCAAATCCCTCCCGAGGCGGGAAAAAAAATCAACGGAAGGACACTTGGGAGTCATGACCCAAGTGTGGCCTAGCCCCTTTAGAGTGTCTGGAAGTCAAAGGGCCGAAATACTAGTTAGACGGGGTATCTTTAGACGGCGGTATCTTTCTCTGAAGATCTTCTGTTGCCTCGCTCTCCGAGTAGGAGAGTTTCCTATCTATAAATGAATGGTTAAATGGGTAAGGAACAACATACAGCCAACTAACTGCAAATTTTCAGCAACTAGTCTAGCATCAATTTTAAGTATGAAGATGCTTTCTCGCTATACTGGCATGTTTTATTATCGCTGCCTCTGTGAGTAGACTACACATCTTTCGACTCCTTCCCAATCACTGTCTTCTTTATTTCCGTCTACCCTCCCCATATCTATCTATCTATCTATCTATCTATCTATCTATCTATCTATCTATCTATCTATCTATCTATCTATCTATCTATCTTTTTCTAGTTATCATTCAGTTCCTTTTGTAGTAATAATAATTATCATCATGGGCACCAGCAGCAAAAAAAGTTCTCGTCTAATAAGCAAAACTTCACGTTTCGAGCCCTCTACGGCTATACCAGGCTACTTTTTAAAAGCTGAACACAGATAAGAATCAATGTGTGTGTGTATGTGTGTGTGTGTGTGTGTGTGTGTGTGTGTGTGTGTGTGTGTGTGTGTGTGTGTGG
>JAWQUT010000211.1:280926-299055 GCA_033807755.1 Ellobium chinense
GTGTGTGTGTGTGTGTGTGTGTGTGTGTGTGTGTGTGTGTGTGTGTGTGTGTGTTAGGTCAGTAGGGTAAGCATGAGAGTAAGGTTTGTACCACATTAATACTTTCGGTTTTCGGTATCTTAATGTCCGAGATTGCGTGTATGCGTGTGCGAGCACTCATGAATATATAATATATATATATTTAAAAAAAATTTTTTTTTTCTTCATTGCTAATATTATTATTATTATTATTAGCATCATAGCAACCATAACGATCATGGTCCTGGGTTCTATACCGGAAGAAGGTCGTGCTGTACATGCCTTGGAAAAGCATTTCATTCACATTTTATTCAGTCAGGCAACCCGTGTATAAAATGGGTCCCTGGCTAAAGACAATAGAATATATTGTAAGAGAGTCTATGCCTACAAATGATATTGATATTGTATGCTCCTCAGTGAGTCCAGGAAGTCATAGAGAGATCAGGTCTGCTAGGGTAACAATAGTTTGTACTCGTCGACAGGCATTAGCGTGGATACGAGATTATTAAATCGTATTATTATTATTATTACTTTCATGTTGTTTCTATTATTATTATTATTTTCATTGTTGTTATTATTATTAGTATTAGTATTATTATTATTATTATTATCACCACCACGATCATCTCCAGGCACTGGTTGGCAATCCGTGTCAAGCCGCGGCAGATTGTGAGGACGGCGAATGCTGTCAGATCTTGAGTCGAGATCGGATAGTCAGCAAAAGGACAAACATATTCTGGTATGACAGACAATTAAAACTCTAGATTGGAAATGAGTAGGCAGAAACAGACAAATGGTTGGGAAGGTGGAAGAGAGGACAATCTGATGTAAAAAAACAAAATGAAATTCAATATTGAAAATATAATATCTTAATCTCTCTGTATTTATCGCGTTTGTCATTAAAATTTAACTGATTTTAATCTCCATGGAGAGGAACGCGAATACACATCGGATTAAACACTGTGCAATTATACAAACACTGCTAGCGACTTAGGAGGTTTTTTTGGGTTTTTTTTTCGAAATGCCAGGTGTATTCTCTGCTCGTTTGCTTTGAAACTCTCGGAGTGCAGTGAAATTACTAGATCTGTGACATTCGGCGTAATGCTCTAAATTATGTAATGCAAAAAAACATAGTGTATTTATTTCAGCGAAATATTGCTGGAACCCGGATGGTATTTCCGTCTTTACAGAGCTCTGCTTCCATACGGAGTACAAGATAATTTCTTGTCTATCTGGGACGAAAAGAAACCGAAGGACTGAAGTTCACGGTCACGAGATATCGTAAAGATAATGGAAAGGGTCCTTTGAAATTGACAATGTTATAAAATACTTGTAAAATACTTTAAAGTTACTGTTGTTGCACTGACAGAACAAAATAGTGAGGATTAAACGTTTTTCATCTCTGCCTAAGTTTATCATGCATCATTTGCCCCAGTCTTCTCTGCTCTTTCAGGCACATGTCAACGCTACCAGGTCACGGGTGAATGGTATGATACCTTTAACAAGCTAAATGGTTACTGTGGGTGCGGACCTGGGCTCAGTTGTTACATTTTCGGTATGTCCCAAAGAGGTTACGTTTTTGGTATGTCCATATATAGCAAGAGAGATTTGCCCGATTTCGGGCCTAGCTTTAACACGGTTGCTATGTGCTACTGAATTGCAGAATGATGCACCATATCGCGTTTGTTGACCGGATTGCCTGATAAATGTAAAGGACGGCGAAAACGGACATTCAGATCATTAATTTTCACACACATTATTTCAAGTTTCTCTCAGCTGTAAGCCTGTCAAATCACGTGAGCGCACTCCATGTTCTTTAGTTTCATCTCCTTTAAGAGTTCTCTAAACTGATTTTCGATGAACTGGCATACTTCATAGGTCGTCTCTGAAATTCCACAAAAATAAAAGCGTGAAACTTCAATGCATTGTTGTTGTTGTTGTCGTGTTGCTGTCGTTGTTGTTGTTGGTGGTGGTGGTGGCGGTGGTGATGGTGACGGTGGTGTTTTAACAGTATTTCGTTTAAAACTAAATGCTTGACCCAGCACGCCAGTTTCCTATTCACTGAAACTCAATGACCGTTCAGGAATTACGAAATCGTATTACAAAAGAAGATTGCATTTGCAGACAGATATGTCAGCTTCTCCACTTTGTTTACAAAATTTGTCGGACGTCCGGAGTTGGACCTCTGTCTCAAACCATCAGCATAAGCCCTTACAGAGATCACTGATACACTGAAGTTTAACCTTACTTGTTATTTGTAACTTGCTGCTGGAAAATCATCACTGCACTTCGGACCTGTCTACAGTGCTTCGATCCCTACGCCAAACGCCACCCCAGAGAAACCCAAGCTAAATGTCCTGGTCCAAGCTAATTGTCCTGGTTGACATTTGAGAACAGTTCTATTCCTTTCAGCGAGCCTGCAGCTCATACCACTTCCTTTCATCACCTCCATCTCATTCATACGACCCACTGCAAGATTGTTGTCCCAGGTTTTTTCCTTCTCATCCCTTGTTTTCTGTTCCAATTCCTTGAGGAATACTGTTGGAGCCAACCCCCAGTTTGTGCCCTGTCTGCCAAGGTATCCGCAATCTCATTCCCACGCACACACATTTTGACATACAGCATATAAAAGGCTATTTGAGACAAGTACCGCTTAAATCTGTTTGACTTCCTTCCCGGTGCACCCCATGCACAAAGCCTGCTTTAGATTAAGCTGGCGTGGTTAGAGAAGAGAAAGCGTACATTGAAGAGTTCCTAGACAATGATAATATCCAATGGGTGTTCCAAGATTGCTTTTCTATCTTAATCCTACCCTTAACCTTAAATCAAGCAAATTGGGCCAGAGGGTCCCTGGACGTCGTCTAAGAAATTCGCCGGAATTCCGGGGTCAGCTCAAGTTCAGTACGATGCCGTATGCAACTCTCTCTTACGGGACTGACAAACAACACCTAAAAGTTGCTTATTGTTTTTATTTTTCAGCTCTCAATTGTCGCATTTCTTTCAGCTCTCATTTTTGTAAGACCCCTTGAGCTGAAAATGTATGAAGAGAAGGATAGCACAGCCTGAATAAAGCAGTGCCTGGAAATTTGGGAAAGCCAGGAAGATGTTGATTCAATATCCTAACAGCAGAGTGAGTCTTTGAATACTGAGACCTTAGGTATAATCAAACGTCACTTTTCCAGCGTAGTCAAGTCTTTTATCCTTTTTACAATCTCTCTTGCCATGCACAGTACACTTTTTCTAAGAGACATTCGTGTCAGCGTCAAGACTCAGACAACCATGTAAAGTTTACGAAATCGAACTATAAATTATCTTCCTCTGGGATTTGAGCCAACGCTAAGATCTGGACGTCCATTTCGAACCACATGAAATTCGACTCCCCAAGGCCAAAGAGTATGCATTGAAATTAATCAGCATTATTGAATGACTAATTTTACAGAAATGATCTGAATGTTTATGACAACCTACATAATTTAATTCATCTCTCCTCGAAGCTTCTTAGTGTTCTTCCAGAGAAAACAAAACATTTCTGCGGTGGAACAATCAAACAATAAATACCGAGCTTTAATATATGCCACCTTTTTTTCATTAGTGAATTATGGTAAACTGTACAAAGCTGATCATAAAAGACTTTCAGTCCTTTCGAAACGTCAGCTCATAGTACCCGGAACAACCGATTCAACCACTCAAAAGGATCCAGTGGCAACTTAACTACACTTAAACATCCACAACAATATCAGTGTTAAACGTTTCTATGGTCATATGTAAGTGTTCCCACATGAACATCAAAGAGCTGAAACAAGTCGAAAGAAATCTACCACCGCTTTCATAAATGCAGCTGCGTATAAAAGAACTGGTAAGAATTAAAAGGGGATGTATAGAGATCTCCATAAAAAAATGTAAAAAAAACTGTTCTTCTGAAGAATTACAGTATGGGAGGAGAAGCTGTTGTAGAAACAATCAGCAAACAAAAAATATCCGCTTTTGCTGGAGTTGGTTTTCCCCTTGACATCTGTGGCCTTGTAAATGCGTATTTTCTACAGCCAAATACTGTGAATTATATAAATCTGACGTCAAAAAGTGAGAGCAGCATTCAGTTTGTTGGAAAGAAAGTGACAATAAGTTTCAAGCAGAAAGACTTAGATCGTGCCTGATTTCAGCATGACGCTGTTTCTTTCTATGCTGACCTGTGTCTTTGCTGGTGCTCATGTGAGTTCGACTTCGATGTTTACTTTCTCCTATCTCTCTTTTCTACATGCTGCTCTTTCCTTCTTTGATATCCGTAGGTGGAAACAGTAGGCTGTAGTAAGTACAATTATAATAAGATAGTAAATATGGTCCTTACACTCCTCTTTCATTCTCATAAGACTTTCGAAATTGAAAATCAAACTTGTGTACTTTTACACATTGCCATGTCTTAGGTGCTCATTACTGGCATATCATTATCATCGCTGACAAACAGAAGACTAGTCTCGTGTAAGAAGGCATGAACCCACCACATCTGGATATGTTTCATGGTTTCTCCTTTCCACTACTGTTGGAAAGTAGCGTCCCTTTAAGAATCTGTTTGTCTCAAGTGCCACTGGCACCAACGTGAGAAAAACGCAAGTACGTCGTAAAGGTTTGACGCCCCATTACTTTTAGTACGCAGGAAAAAACTGTTTAATTAACAAACCCACCAGGGGCGGCTCGTGACCACCATAGCTACATGTGCAGCTCCATCGAATCTGGCACGTTAGGACACAATTTCGACATCATCGCACAAGGAGAATAGTGATCTGAATAATGTCTTAGGTGAACTCATAACTTGAAAGCGTGTGCATACCTTCTGTATAGTTTTTCTTTTTCTTTTTCATGACCATTCTAGTAAGACAGATAGCAGCCACAGTATGGCACGGCATAGGCTTGATATTTTAAAGTTGACTACCAGTGAGAAAACAAGAGGCCATGGATATAAAATCAACATACATTGCCAATGCAGACTCCTGGGATCTTCGACAGAACTATAATTTTATCGCCAGAATATAGTGGAGCACAGATAATGCCTACACTTTGGAACAGACCAAAAATGTACTTATTAATAGAAACACGTATTAAGCAAATACATACCCATTAGAGAAGAAAAATTGGGACCAAAATGTTATACTCAGTATCCGTGTTTACGAACTGAGCGTGTCCGTATCAAATATGCATCACTGTAATTATTATCATCACCATCAACATCATTGCCATCTCTTAGTTTTGTCCTCTATCTCATCCTCCTTTTCCCTAACGATCATCACTCCTTTAGGCACTCGTAGGGACAACCTGCTTCGATAACGCCCAATGTGATCTAGGCGAGTGTTGCCAGATTGTGAGTCCGATCCTAATCGGCAAAAGAGCAACCACTACCTATCCGCCACCGACGCCCACACCATGGACGCCTCTGACGCCATCATGGCCGCCTACAGGTGATTTTTCGCCCAAACTATCAGGTTGAAAGGAAACAGTCACGTAATGTGTGACCAAAACTGTCCCTTTAATAATCTTTGGCTATGAATTGGGTGAATCCCAACTCTTTTCTCGCTTGTCTGTGTTCAAGTACACACTCAAGCAGTTTCTTTTACTTTCACATACTTCAAGAAGCTAAAGGCAGACGAGCACACAATTATGCATAAGTATCAATAGCTGAATCGTTACTTTGCATTGCTTTGTTGCCTTAAAGTGAATGCCTCTAAAGCGATCCTTGTAAATTTTTGTTGTGGTCCTTGCGTTTAAGCAGAGTCTATCAAAACGTTTTCTTTAATGTTTACAATTTTAAGTTTCATACTGTACAACAATTAATGTTCAAGAATCTTACCTATTATCGTTTATTTCATATTGTTTATGAAGAAAAGTTTTACCACAGACACAGAGACGATGTGAAAAAAAATATTTCCTTTTTGAAGACAAATTGGTTTAGAGCATATGCAAAATTTGAAATCAGTCCATTCAATAGGAAATCAGATATTTATTAAAAACCTTATACATCTTTTTGTGAAAGCACTATAGACAGTTCTGCCACTGTGCGGGCAAGCTCGAAGGAAGTTTTTAAGATCTGCAGTTCCAGTTCAAACCGTTTTCTCAGTAGTCACATGCACAGTCCACTGAAATCATCGATACTAGACTAGCTTCATCTATCACAAAAGAACTCACGATGCAAATATTATTTTTGCCTTTCATATAAAGGAAAATAATACAGAAGGGGTTAAAGTACTTCCATAGCCCTCTATTTTAATGAAGAAAAAAATGTGTGTGTGGGTGAGGNGGGGGGGGGGGGGGGGGGGGGGGGGTCACCGCCTAAAATGGTTTCCAGACGCCCTCATATTTCTTGTTCTTAAGGTCGTGCTAATACATACGCCTTACATACTTCATTTTTAGAATTAAAACGAATTCTAAGGCTTAAACTGTGCCTGAAAATATTTAATTGGATGCCTTCTCTAGATCACATAGGTCTTTTTAAAAATGTTCACACTCTCATATTGCTGCTAGGGCCCAAGTAAAGAGGGGGAGACGAGGATGAATAAAGGCTGTACACAGTGAGTGATTGGACACGTTAATCGGTGCCAAAAACCTGCTCTAATCTGAATGGTGTTTATTATTAAAGGGACCTGCGAGCGTTACAGAACGTACGGAGAGGGCTGCGATCCTTTCGAGCAGATGAACGGCTACTGTGGGTGTGGACCTGACTTGTATTGCCACCTGTACGAAAGCCCCTTACCTACGCCACTGCCTTTCTCTGACACTACTGCCTGTGGGCAGAACCATGAGATCAACGCCAGAAACACCATTCCGACACCGAAGCCTGGCTATGAGTGGATATCTGAGTGTGAGAGAATTGGGTCATAAGTCTGGAACATCTTGGGAAATGCCTCCATGGAGGTGGATGACCTAGAGCAAAGATGTCCAATGCCAGGCTCTTAATCCATATACTCCTATTGTTTAATTTCAGTTAATTTTAATGGCCACAGTTAAACGCGTGTGGAAACTATTTCATTTGCTCATGCATTTAAATTTGTTTCGTACTAAACAAGCCTTCCCTTCTTTGTGCACTCATAAAAAAACCCAACCTTTTTCTTAAGATATGTCACTTGTCAATCATTAAAACAAAATTTCTTTTGATGGGCTGTTTTTCCTTCGGTGTCTACGAAATGTGTGTGTGTGTGTGTGTGTGTGTGTGTGTGTGTGTGTGTGTGTGTGTGTGTGTGTGTGTGAGAGAGAGAGAGAGAGAGAGAGAGAGAGAGAGAGAGATTTTGCAGAGTAATATTGCGGTACTAGCAACTCTACTATCGCGGAGAAATGAATAATAAATCTACAGAGCACCATCTTAACCACTGGCCAATACTACAGAAGTTTATTAGCCTGTCTGGTCCCCAGTTAGCCAAAGAAACACCAAAGAGCAACAGTGTGTCGAATTTAATAATGATAATAATCATAACATTGATAAAGATGATATATTTTTTTACTTTTAGAGCCCCTCAATCCATAAAAATACAAACTCTAAGCACTTTACTTTTATATACAAGTACGCATACTAAACTATTACACCTGAACTTATCCACAGACTTCATAATTATAGTAGCTATAGTCTATAATTTATAGCATTGTTACAGTAGAAATCAATCAGCTTGTGAAATCTGAAAATCTGAAATCTGAAATTATATTAATCTAGACTAGATGCGAAGCCCAGTCACGTTACAAATTACTTTTCGCTTGCCTCAGAAACAAAAAAAAATTATCACGGGCAAATTTGTTATATCATAGTCTTATGAAAATCGTCTCAGTCCTATAAAATTAGCCCCTTGAGTTTTATCAAACTTTAAAGGTTTTTAGCCCAGACCAGATTAAGTCAGACCTTCCATTAACGTTTACTCAGATTGGCTGTTCATTTTTTGCACGTGAAAATATAACCGTCTTGGTGGTGGTAAAAAGAGAGAAGAAATCAGCCAGAGAAGAAATCAGGAACGACATGACAACAGATGTAACAGCTGTGTAGAACAAAAGTAACAAAGTATGTGATATTACTTATAAACGAAAGTATTTCAAGAAAAAGTACTAAAGAAGCAATGAACAAGGGGCGAGCTCAGCATTCCCTTTAGCTTACACCATGTAAAATTTAGTGCACAGCAAAAGTAACGTCTATAGTAAACAATGCTTTGGCGTTTCAAGGATCACACTGCTGGCTCCGATTCTATAATTTTAGAACTACATTGTCTTGTGACCCCTCCAAATGATATCTATTACAGAAGCTGCAAAGATATGCATCAAATGTCAAGACAACATTACCCAAAGACTGGAATAAATCCGTCGCCTTCCACACGAAAGGGCGTATCCCTGTTTTTCACGTTTTTAAGGAGAGCTATTTACGTCTGATTCGATCATATTGATAGTAAGCTTAAGCCCTTAGGAATTTTATGCTATATCTTCGTTACTATTTGAGCTAGGGATATGCCGTTTCGTGTTAACATAGTTCTGAAAGAGCACTACGTACTGGTGGTGATAACTCAAAACCGTCAAAAATCAAGATACGCCTTTTCGTGTGGAAGGCGACGAATCTAATGCCGGGGAGAATGATATGACAGGCCAAAGCTGAAATGACACGGGAGGGGTGTATACAAAGCAAGGAATCTATTTGCCAACAATGGAAACATTGCACACCAAAGTGTAAACAAAATGCTGCATAAGATACGTGTCATCACTGGCAAACAAGAATCCTGACTACATTTATTTGGTCTCTGCAATTTGAGAAAATGGGAACCACGCTCCTTTCTTATACTCTATGGGTAGTCCTTAGCAAAAGGTACGCTCTTGATTGGTAGGAGTAAAGCTCCAAGACCTCGTAATGAAACTGCTAATGTTTGTAGATGATATGGCTTTGCTCAGTGAAAGTAGGGATGGGTTACAAAGAGGACTAGACACACTCCAAGCTTACTGTGATAAGTGGGGTATTACTGTAAATACTAGAAAAACTGAAGTGCTGGTGTTCAGGAAAGGTGGAAGAAAGGGTATGTTGGACAGATGGAGATTTAAAGTGGAGCAGCTGGAAACAGTATAATATTTCAAATACTTGGGATTTTCCCTTTCAAATTCTGGCTCCTCCTCACACGGAATTAAAATGTTTAGTGGAACAGGGATCAAGAGCATTGTTTGGTCTTAAAACTTTCTTGTCTAGGAATCCGGAACCATCGCAAGAGTTAAAAATAAAACTGTTTAATAGTATTGTCAAGCCAATTATGAGTTACTCATGTGAGGTTTGGGGTTTTTGCAAAGCAGATCAATTGAACGGTTGCATTTATCGTTTTTAAAATGGGTGCTAGAAGTAAAGAAAACAACGCCAAAATTGCTTTATTTACGGAGAACTCCAAGTGTTTCCATTTCAGCTGGATAGATAGATGAGAATAATAAAATACTGGTTAAAATTAATTAGAAATAATGGTACTCCGAACTATGCCTCTCTTCTATAAAAGGAACTGTACAGACAAATTGAAAGCAATGCATCAGTGGTCAATTGGGCCTCTTTATTAAAAGATTTATTATTCAAAAGTGGGTTTGGATTTGTATGGATAAATCAGAGAGTGGTAGATGAGAGAGCATTTTTTAAGTGAATTCAGACAGCGCTTATAGTGTATGTACATACAGAACTGGCATAACCAAGGTGATGATTGTAGTGATAATAGATTGTATAAACCCTTCAAATCAGACTTTAAATATGAAAATTATCTGTCCTGTATCTATAATAACATGTTTAGAGTGGCACTTACTAAAATTAGACTAAGGTCACACACATTTATGTCAGAAAGAGGACGATGGGGAAGACCAAGCCTGAATACAAAAGACCGACTTTGCCCCCAGTGCCAAGAAGTAGAAGATGAATACCACTATTTGGTAATGTGTCCGAAATTCAGTAAGTTCAGAAAGAAATATTTACCTGCTCGTCTTTTGATAAAACCAAGTATGGCAAAATTTGTGAACTTATTAATGAAAGGAAATGGTGATGAAATGGATACGTTGGCAATTTTAGCTTATTTAGTGATAAAGGAATACAACAAAGAGCTTTGAGCAAAGTAACGGTCATTCTCTGGTACAGTAGGAATGTGGAAATTCAGTAGCTTTAGAAATATGATGAAAATTAGAAACTGTTGTAAAGATGGGCAAAAGCGAAAAAGACAGCATGAATGAATGCGGGAGAATGAGGAATAGGTTGTGCACGTTAATGTAAGGGAATGAATTTCTGTATGTTGTACTGATATTTTGTTTTCTTCCCTTTTTCTCTAAGCAGTTTTTTTTTCTTTTCTATCGGCTGATGTAATAACTGTGTTTTCTTGGAAATGTTATTCTTTAATGATTATCACTGTGTAAGTGTGAAGCAAAGTGTTTGGCGTATGTCTAATAAAGATTTGAACTTGAACTTGCTCTTGATTGGTGGGCGCCAGTCACAGTGAGGAAAGGTGCACAATAAAATCTTGCATTAATGTGTCGCAAAACCGGAAGAAAAGCTTAGCAACATGGAACATCTTTCCAGAGGCGTTGTGTCAGAGGAGGATGTGGCAGAAATCAAAGATGCTAATGAATGGGGCAAAGATTCAAGTTTAGCAAGCATCATTCGCAATTCAGTGCAATGTTTCTTGTCGCTTCCACATTAGTCGCAGTCACCTTGGCTTGCTTAGAGACTGATACCTCCTTTACTAAGGAAGGGGTGTGGCTTCCTATTTCGTCAGATTGCAAGAGCCAAACAGACGTAGTCCCTCTGTCTTGTACGAGTAACGCTGTCAAGTCTTGGCTGAGTGTGACGGGAACGAATGCTGTCAGTGCCGAAGTCGTCGGCAAAAAGAACAAAAGACCAGCAAAGAATGATATGACAGATGGATAGTTTCATAGTAGACATTAGTCTAGATTTCACATGACTAAAGGAAAACAGGATCGCGGTAGGGAAGGCAAAAGGGATCACAATCTGATGGTCAGAAATTAAAATTCCATCCAGATAATATCTTAATGGTTCCGACGTTTATCGTGTTTGTCAGTAATTGATTTTATTTAGGTTCTTCAGAGAAGAACGCGCATCTAACATGCGGCTTAAATGCTGAACTTTGCACATTTTGTAAACACTCTTGTGCTGCTGTTAGTGAAACTGATTACTTGCTAGCAGCTAACGAATCTTTTGAAAGCTACAGGATATATTCTCTTTTCATAATGAAATGTGTAGATCAATGACAGTCAGTGTATTGCCTTTAAAGTTGCCTCTTTCTTATATTTAGTGCATTTTGGTAAATTGTGGAAAACGAGCCACAGAAGCCTTTCTCAATCCCTCCAAAACATAGGAGCCTTTTTTAATCCTTCCAAAACATAGGAGCCTTTTTCAATCCTTCCAAAACATAGGAGTCTTTCTCAATCCTTCCAAAACATAGGAACTTTTCTCAATCCTTCCAAAACATAGGAGCCTTTTTTAATCCTTCCAAAACGTGGACTCAGAGTACCCAACACACTCCTGTTTGACCACTCAAACTGCATCACTGCGCCACCACACTGCAAAAATACCCAAAACAATATCACCTATTATCAGCAGTATCAGTTTTACAAGCTAGGGACATACGTAAGCGTTCCCACACTAACATCAAAAGACTGAAAAACGAAAACCCCAACAAACCTACGGTATATCCGACGTAAACATTTAGGCAGCTGTGCACTTTTGTGCTCTTTTGAGTGGGTGAATGCTACGAGTAAACGAGATTTTGTCTGAACTAAAATAAAAACTGATCACATAAGACTAACAGCGTAAATAAGATACATTAAAAATGCGTCGTTCTCTCGCTAAAAGCCCCGTTTCCTACATCCAAGCAAGTACTATAAATCCGCTGGTTGTTGGACACTAGAATCAACTAGTACACACGCCCTGCAAGGAAAGTAAAGTTGCAATATTCTCACAGTCAAAAGTCTCGGGAAGTGCCTGCCTCCACCATGAAGCTGATTCTTCCTGTGTTGGCTTGTGTCTTTGCTGGTGCCCATGTGAGTACTTTTGAGTTTACCCTCTTTCTCCTTGTGTTTGCCACACTGTGTTTTCATCTTCCTCGTTATCACAATTAAGAATAATTCCCAACAAGATAACAAGATAGTAACACGAAGTTAATGGAATAGACTGATATAATATCGTCGATTTCATCATCATCATCAGTTAAAACTGATGAAAATTAAAAGCTCAAACTTAATTCAAGGAATTTATTAAAAATCTAGTTAATAAATAAGACGAAAATTACTTCTAAACGTTTCGGCTCTAAGGCCTTCATCAATAGAATGAAACAAGAATTAAAACTTTCGCGATAAAAGCAACCACATTAAGAAGAAAAAGAAAAGGCAAGCAAGGAAGAGTGAGCTAAAAGTCAGTTATTGTTCGATTACATGGGGCGATCTTAAAATAGCAGGTAAGAAAAATAAGAACTGAACCTGGATCACGGGATAAGACAGTTGGTAGAGGAGTGAATCAAGGTAAGAAGAAAAGAGTTGGGAGTAAAAGGGGGGAGGGGACATGATGATGATGATGATGATGATCATCATCATCATCATCATTTAAAACTAGAAAAATTAAAAGCTCAACCTTAATTCAGGGAATTTATTAAAAATCTAGTAAAGAATTAAGATCGAAAATGACATCTAAACGTTTCGGCTCTAAGGCCTTTATCAATAGAAATGAAACAAAAGTTATAACTTTCACAATAAAAGCAACCACATCATCACCACCACCACCATCACTTCATTATAAAACAAAATAAGATTAGCTGTACGTTTGATGGATATGTTATGCTGTAGTAAAATGTAAATATTTTAACAACTATCAGTAACATTTTAATTTCGCATCAACATCACATCATCATATTTTGTTTTGAAAAGGAAGAAGAAAAATACAAGTTTATAAAAAGGCCACCAGTGAATATGATAGTGCGATTATGGCCTTAATCGTTACAAATAGAAGATAATACCAAGTAATCGCTGAATGATATATGATAATAATAATAATTAGACGGATAATGATAATAATAATAATTAGACGAATAATGAAAATAATAATAATAATAATAATAATAATAACAATAATACTAAGGATAATAATGATGATGATGATGANTTATTTAATAATAATAATAATACTAATAATAAAAACATTAATAATGATAACAATAATAATATTAATAATAATAATAATATTATTATTATTATAGTAGTAATAATAATACACTAAGACGCAACCAAAAATTTGGGACGACAGTTATGTGAGTTCCTGGAAGTCGCTGAGCTGGAGATAAAGTCCACCCTGAGGCTGTGACCAAGCAAGCTTTATTACCATTGTCATCATCATCACCACTACCACCACCACTATTACCACAACCATCACCACCACCACTTTTCTCCCTTTTCCCCTGCTTATCAGTAAGAGGTTCGATTGTCATAATAATATGGTCTATTGTAAGGGTCCTGGGAAGGCATTTCATTCACATCTTTCTCGCTCTGCCCCTATAGATTGAGTCGTTGGCTATAGGGAGTGAGTGACATTGTCAGAGTGCTACTGCACGTGTCTGCAGTGGAAGAGACACTGTAAGCTCAGGAGGGAGCTGAGAACGTCCTCCAGTGATCTGGCTTATTGGGAAAATGATAATGTGAGGTCGTGTGAGCTATCAATCATCGCCCTAAATACGAGACTCGTAATCCGTATTATGATCATTTCTATGGTTATCATCTTCTTCATCTTCATCATCATCATCATCATCATAATCTACTCAGGCACTCGTGGGGACCACCTGTCTCGAAAACGCTCAGTGTGATCCTGGCGAGTGTTGCCAGATTCTGAGTGAGTTCCAAATCGTCAGTAAAAGAGACATTACGACCACCACTCCAGGGTATCCGACTTCCACGATGTTAACGACCACTTCTCAATCTGAGAAGACAGGTGAGTTTCACTACAGTCACTATGGCTTCGCAGAAATCTGTGCCAAGTATATTTTCAAAGAAAGGTATAGTTTGTTCAGCATAGAAATGTACACCGCTAAACGAAGAGGTCTCAAATTTGGCAAAACGTCTTGAAATGGCGAGGAACGATTCCTGAGATATGTATCCCCTGACTGTCCCTTGGGGCCCCGGGGGACTTTAAAGAGGCCCTTGTGGGCACTGAGCCTAGAACATGAGAGCATTCAGTCCCTCGGTGGGCGACATTAAAAGAAAGGGTTGGCTAGCCGACCATGCTTGCAAGTTGCCATTTTTTTTGAGTTGTGCGTTACTTTGCACCCAGAGTTGCCAAGTTGGCGTCATGGGGGCTACACTAATCACGATTATTTTGCTATGAGACAGGTAGTAAAAATGAGTGGAGATGTGGCATGACCCTGGTTGCCTCCTCCCTCGCTCTCCTCTTCTTCCGGGCAGCAGCGACGGAACATCTCAGTTACTTTGATATATCCAACAACTATAGGACATTGTGAGAGCCTGAGAAAAATAGTTAAGTCTATGACTAGTTTTGCCCACATGTCAGTGTCAGCCTGTCAGCCACGTTTTACTACGGAACGTTAGACGCTATAGAAGTATTCCCTTATAGACTAATAGAAAACAATACATTCGGACTTAACACATTATTGACTCTGTAGGCTTTGACAACCATCTGGAACTTCAACTTGTTGTCATTACAAATTAGCTTAGAACAGGTCTGTGCTTCTACGTTACGAGAGAAGAAAGTAATGATAAAGGTACAGGCAGCGTGGCCGTGCGGTTTGTGAGCCGCACTTAGAAACCAGAGACTTTTAAGTCTAAGGTTTATGTGTTTGACTTGTGAGTTGGGCGGTACATGTTTTAGTGTCCATCACTTCTGTTTCCTCATTCGACCCAGATGTAAATGAGAACCCGGCTTTAGAGCTGGGACCAGGGAACTGCACCGCTGGTGACCAGCAGTGACTTTGTTATGCGTTTCATTTGTTATGTATCTACATGTATCATAATATGTATTGTCACATGTATTTGTATAATGAATGGGATAATAATATATAACATTGTATGACATTGTAAACCAATACGGGTAAATAAAGCCGTATTTTCATTTTCATTTTTTTTAGAACCCCAGAATGGCACTTTTTTTTATATAGCCTTTTTTTATTTTTGATTCATCCTAATCAGAGTCAGGATTTCATGTGAAAGGGTCTCTATTTTCAATCTTGACAGTATATATAGTTTTACTTCGCGTGTAGCCTATGGTTCAAGACGTCGCTCAGCCGACAAGATGGGATAAATTTCTGATGTTTGATGCAATTTACTTTCACACTACTCCACACAATCTCCGAACTCCATTTATATTATGATGAGAGTGTAATGTTACTTATCTATAGGAGTTCGGATTTTCATTACTGTATTTTAATACTATGTGCACATATTATGATGTTCTAGAAGAGTAGAGATACCTAAATGCCTTAGAAATCGTCTTGCTTATTCCACATTTGCCTAACTCATTTTTTTTTAAGTTTCTGATCAATTTAGCCCTGTCAACCTGCTCCTCAAAGCACAACAATGAGATAGACGTGGTCTAGCTTGTAAAATTGGATATAATAATGAGTCAAAGCTCTACATATGTTTTAATAGGGAAAAAAATGGAAAATCATAGTAATATAAAAATCTAAAATCATCCTTAAAAAATGACAGGCGAATGTGGAATGAGTGTAACGATATTATGATGCTCTAGAAAGAGTAGATAAAATACTGAACTGCGTTACAAAATGTAATGTCATCACATTGACGTACAATTTTGAAGGGACCTGCCAGCGATACAAGACAGAAGGCGAGTACTGTAACACACTGGAACAAATCAACGGCTACTGCGGGTGCGGACCCGGCTTGTATTGTCACATGTACCAAAGTCCCATAGGAGGAACATCACCATCGCCCTGGCCATGGACCACGACGACTGGAGCCGCCCATGTTATCAACACTAGAACCATTCCCACGCCTAGACCTGGTTTTGAATGGGTGTCTGAGTGTGAGAGGATTTAGTCACGAGCATTGCAAATAAAGGGGATGCCAAGCATAGAAATTAATTCTTTAAGACCCGAACTGTCCATCCAATGCAAGGGATTTGATTCATGATATAATTCTCTTCCATCCCTTCACTAGGCTAAAACTACTTCCAACTCAAAATGGTTATATTGCTCCTAAATTTATTTCTGTTCAAAAATGGGAAAAGTCACTGTTTCATCATTAAAATAAACGCTCTGTGCACACAAGCTTCCTTCTCATGTCTGTGAAATGTGTGTGTTTGATATCGAAGAGCGGAAAATAAATTCCACAGCCGCGGGAATATCAAGAATTTAAGTAGAGCAATCACTATGAGCTACCGCAACCATCAAAGATCCACTGGGACTATAAAGAGCAAAATAAAGCTCCAATTTATATAATACAGTATACCTGTAGCTGACCTCGTGTGCAAATACATTAATATTTTTGTAATTTTCTGTGACAGATAAAGCCTTACAATCTTCAAAGATTACCACGAGTAGTGGTCTGGTGTTGTCTTACATCCTAGACATTGTACGGTATTTTTTATCATTTTTAAACAAGTTTATGTGACTAAATACCCATATCATAGCTATGGTATATTGGCGAACACCACATAATAATATAATGGCAAAGGGACCGCACACGGCACAGAAATGACAATAATCCATCTATGTAATTTGGCCACATATAGGTGAGCTATAAGTCTAATATCGAAAAAAAAATTGTTATCTCACGCATATCGTCCATGCTGATGTGTGAGGTCATATAGTCAATCTGAAAATCGCGACCACCTGTAATGGCGACCGTTTATTTTCTTATACATTTGATCACACCTGTTTAATGTGATGGCACTAATCGCTCTCATGTCCTAAATAGTGTAAAGGAAGGAAAACACTTTATAAACGACTGTCAGTTGGTTAATCTGAAACTTAATGAGTGATTTGCGGCAAACACAGGCTTACAAAAGTTTTCTAAAGGCCAGCCCCAAATCTGGAACTATGGTATTCTAGCTTGGAAATTAGGAGGGCAAATGTTTTCTTTCTAACTTCACAATAAAAAACAACAACTGATTAAGGCATTCTTCTGTCTAGAGAGAGGTCGCCCTAAAATGAATCCAGTCTATGCCGTCTTGCACATTAAATGAACGAGATTTATGTTCACGTGAAAGAAGTAAGTCAGATGCTAATCCGGTACAGATATACTGGACCTGATAGGACGAACATAGAGGAGTGGGGCAAAAAATATTTTCTGTTGAGATAAATTGGTATAGAAACTTGTGTAAAGTTTGGAAACAATTCATCCAGGAATAAAAAAGTTCTGTTGAAAAACCTTTGATCAAACAATAGTGAACGCACTATAGTAACCCATATCCAAATAACTCGTGACTGAATTTCACAGTGAATTGCGTCTGTACTATCAGAATGATTTGATGAGATAAGATTGTGTGACATTATTTTTTTTTAAAAAAGATCCCTGTCTCCAAATAACGAGAGTGCGTCATTCTCAAATGAACTGATAAGACGTGGGTATAGACGGCTGCAAAACATTAAATATATCCAACCTGACATTTGTTCTGGACTGCCAAGTGGGGCTGACTCGTTGAATTGGCCACCATGTACAGGTTCATCCTATTGGCGTGTGTATTTGCCACTGGCTATGTAAGTACAAGAAAAATTCACTTTCTCATCCACTTTTTCTAGCTCAAAGTTTATGCCATCAGAACAAAAGACACTAGCTTGAATTGCCAACGGGATTCAAATGGCTTTTTCTGCAGCCGATAGTTGTTGGACTTGTTATAATCAGCGTTTCTAAAACAGGCCTATTATTACAGCCTGCAGTAAAAGAAACTCATGGTCGTCATCATTATCATTATCATCATCATCATTATTATTATTATTATTATTATTATTATCAACAACAATAATAACCCCATCGCCACCACCACCACCATCACCACTACAACCACCACCAACAACAACAACAACAACATTACCAACATGTGCTGTTCTGGATAGGCATCATCATTCTCGTTATCGGCAAAAAAATTCTGAAACAAAGTCGGACCTAATGAACTTA
>JAWQUT010000211.1:299112-310861 GCA_033807755.1 Ellobium chinense
GGCAAAAAATATTTTCTGTTGAGACAAATTGGTATAGAAACTTGTGCAAAGTTTGGAAACAATTCATCCAGGAATAAAAAAGTTCTGTTGAAAAACCTTTGATCAAACAATAGTGAACGCACTATAGTAACCCATATCCAAATAACTCGTGACTGGATTTCACAGTGAATTGCGTCTGTACTATCAGAATGATTTGATGAGATAAGATTGTGTGACATTATTTTTTTTTAAAAAAGATCCCTGTCTCCAAATAACGAGAGTGCGTCATTCTCAAATGAACTGATAAGACGTGGGTAAAGACGGCTGCAAAACACTAAATATACCCAACCTGTCATTTGTTCTGGACTGCCAAGTGGGGCTGACTAGTTGAATTGGCCATCATGTACAGGTTCATCCTATTGGCGTGTGTATTTGCCACTGGCTATGTAAGTACAAGAAAAATTCACTTCCTCATCCACTTTTTCTAGCTCAAAGTTTATGCCATCAGAACAAAAGACACTCGCTTGAATTGCCAACGAGATTCAAATGGCTTTTTCTGCAAGCCGATAGTTGTTGGACTTGTTATGATCAGCGTTTCTTAAGCAGGTCTATTATTACAGCCTGCAGTAAAAGAAACTCAAGAATCGTCATGGTCGTCATCATTATCATTATCATCATCATCATCATCATCATTATTATTATTATCAACAACAATAATAACCCCATCGCCACCACCACCGTCACCACTACAACCACCACCACCAACAACAACAACAACAACAACAACAACAACATTACCAACATGTGCTGTTCTGGATAGGCATCATCAATCTCGATATCGGCAAAAAAATTCTGAAACAAAGTCGGACCTAATGAACTTAACTTGAAGAGCGTCATTTTTCTCCCCAAATATCTGTAAGTACACTCTCATTGACAGTTATAATAGTTATAATCAGAGATGAATCTCTTGTTTAATCCAGTTAAAAGAAAACTGAGGTTAATGTCTGAATTTATCTACAAATTAAGATATTTTAAAGCAAACGCAAACAAAGCTGAGAAGAGCAGTTGCCCGTACATGATTTCCTTTATTTGGAAAATATTTTAAGTCTACTTATTGGAGTTTGGAGAACAAAGAAAAGTCTTATTTCAATTTCAATAGAACCAAACATTATTTCAAATCTGAGAAGATTTATGAGAACATTATGATGAAAGGACGAAAACATTTACAACAAATATGCGGGATTTTCGAGTACATGAATTTGGAAGTCATAAGGCTCTATTATGATATAGGTGTAGTACAAGGTGGAAACCACTGGCCCATACAACAGAAGTTTATTAGCCTGTCTGGTCCCCAGTTAGCCAAAGAAACACCAAAGAGCAACAGTGTGTCGAATTTAATAGTGATAATAATCATAACATTGATAAAAATAATATTTTTTAAACTTTTAACCAGATTAAGTCAAACCTTCCTTTAACGTTCACTCAGATTGGCTGGTCATATTTTGCGCGTGAAAATATAACCGTCTTGACGGTGGTAATAAGAGAAACATCAGCCAGAGAAGAAATCAGGAACGACATGACAACAGATGTAACAGCTGTGTAGAACAAAAGTAACAAAGTATGTGATATTACTTATAAACGAAAGTATTTCAAGAAAAAGTACTAAAGAGTACAATGCGACCGAAGCAATGAACAAGGGGCGAGCTCAGCATTTCCTTTAGCTTACACCATGTAAAATTTGGTGCACAGCAAATGTGTCGTCCATAGTAAACAATGCTATTGGCGTTTCAAGGATCACACTGGTGGCTCCGATTCTATAGTTTTAGATCTACATTGTCTTGTGACCCCTCCAAATGATATCTATTACAGAAGCTGCAAAGATATGCATCAAATGTCAAGACAACATTACCCAAAGACTGGAATAAATCCGTCGCCTTCCACACGAAAGGGCGTATCCCTGTTTTTCACGTTTTTAAGGAGAGCTATTTACGTCTGATTCGATCATATTGATAGTAAGCTTAAGCCCTTAGGAATTTTATGCTATATCTTCGTTACTATTTGAGCTAGGGATATGCCGTTTCGTGTTAACATAGTTCTGAAAGAGCACTACGTACTGGTGGTGATAACTCAAAACCGTCAAAAATCGAGATACGCCTTTTCGTGTGGAAGGCGACGAATCTAATGCCGGGGAGAATGATATGAAAGGCCAAAGCTGAAATGACACGGGAGGGGTGTATACAAAGCAAGGAATCTATTTGCCAACAATGGAAACATTGCACACCAAAGTGTAAACAAAATGCTGCATAAGACACGTGTCATCACTGGCAAACAAGAATCCTGACTACATTTATTTGGTCTCTGCAATTTGGGAAAATGGGAACAACGCTCCTTTCTTATACTCTATGGGTAGTCCTTAGCAAAAGGTACGCTCTTGATTGGTAGGAGTAAAGCTCCAAGACCTCGTAATGAAACTGCTGATGTTTGTAGATGATATGGCTTTGCTCAGTGAAAGTAGTGATGGGTTACAAAGAGGACTAGACACACTCCAAGCTTACTGTGATAAGTGGGGTATTACTGTAAATACTAGAAAAACTGAAGTGCTGGTGTTCAGGAAAGGTGGAAGAAAGGGTATGTTGGACAGATGGAGATTTAAAGTGGAGCAGCTAGAAACAGTATAATATTTCAAATACTTGGGATTTTCCCTTTCAAATTCTGGCTCCTTCTCACATGGAATTAAATCTTTAGCGGAACAGGGATCAAGAGCATTGTTTGGTCTTAAAACTTTCTTGTCTAGGAATCCGGAACCATCGCAAGAGTTAAAAATAAAACTGTTTAATAGTATTGTCAAGCCAATTATGAGTTACTCATGTGAGGTTTGGGGTTTTTGCACAGCAAATCAATTGAAAGGTTGCATTAATCGTTTTTAAAATGGGTGCTAGAAGTAAAGAAAACAACGCCAAATTGCTTTATTTACGGAGAACTCCAAGTGTTTCCATTTCAGCTGGATAGACAGATGAGAATAATAAAATACTGGTTAAAATTAATTAGAAATAATGGTACTCCGAACTATGCCTCTCTTCTGTAAAAGGAACTGTACAGACAAATTGAAAGCGATGCATCAGTGGTCAATTGGGCCTCTTTATTAAAAGATTTATTATTCAAAAGTGGGTTTGGATTTGTATGGATAAATCAGAGAGTGGTAGATGAGAGAGCATTTTTTAAGTGAATTCAGACAGCGCTTATAGTGTATGTACATATAGAACTGGCATAGCCAAGGTGATGATTGTAGCGATAATAGATTGTATAAACCCTTAAAATCAGACTTTAAATATGAAAATTATCTGTCCTGTATCTATAATAAGATGTTTAGGGTGGCACTTACTGAAATTAGACTAAGGTCACACACATTTATATCAGAAAGAGGACGATGGGGAAGACCAAGCCTGAATACAAAAGACCGACTTTGCCCCCAGTGCCAAGAAGTAGAAGATGAATACCACTATTTGGTAATGTGTCCAAAATTCAGTAAGTTCAGAAAGAAATATTTACCTGCTCGTCTTTTGATAAAACCAAGTATGGCAAAATTTGTGAACTTATTAATGAAAGGAAATGGTGATGAAATGGATACGTTGGCAATTTTAGCTTATTTAGTGATAAAGGAATACAACAAAGAGCTTTGAGCAAAGTAACGGTCATTCTCTGGTACAGTAGGAATGTGGAAATTCAGTAGCTTTAGAAATATGATGAAAATTATAAACTGTTGTAAGGATGGGCAAAAGTGAGAAAGACAGCATGAATGAATGCGGGAGAATGAGGTATAGGTTGTGCACGTTAATGTAAGGGAATGAATTTCTGTATGTTGTACTGATATTTTGTTTTCTTCCCTTTTTCTCTAAGCAGTTTTTTTTTCTTTTCTATCGGCTGATGTAATAACTGTGTTTTCTTGGAAATGTTATTCTTTAATGATTATCACTGTGTAAGTGTGAAGCAAAGTGTTTGGCGTATGTCTAATAAAGATTTGAACTTGAACTTGCTCTTGATTGGTGGGCGCCAGTCACAGTGAGGAAAGGTGCACAATAAAATCTTGCATTAATGTGTCGCAAAACCGGAAGAAAAGCTTAGCAACATGGAACATCTTTCCAGAGGCGTTGTGTCAGAGGAGGATGTGGCAGAAATCAAGGATGGTCTGCGTGCTAATGAATGGGGCAAAGATTCAAGTGTAGCAAGCATCATTCGCAATTCAGTGCAATGTTTCTTGTCGCTTCCACATTAGTCGCAGCCACCTTGGCTTGCTTAGAGACTGATACCTCCTTTACTAAGGAAGGGGTGTGGCTTCCTATTTCGTCAGATTGCAAGAGCCAAACAGACGTAGTCCCTCTGTCTTGTACGAGTAACGCTGTCAAGTCTTGGCTGAGTGTGACGGGAACGAATGCTGTCAGTGCCGAAGTCGTCGGCAAAAAGAACAAAAGACCAGCAAAGAATGATATGACAGATGGATAGTTTCATAGTAGACATTAGTCTAGATTTCACATGACTAAAGGAAAACAGGATCGCGGTAGGGAAGGCAAAAGGGATCACAATCTGATGGTCAGAAATTAAAATTCCATCCAGATAATATCTTAATGGTTCCGACGTTTATCGCGTTTGTCAGTAACTGATTTTATTTAGGTTCTTCAGAGAAGAACGCGCATCTAACATGCGGCTTAAATGCTGAACTTTGCACATTTTGTAAACACTCTTGTGCTGCTGTTAGTGAAACTGATTACTTGCTAGCAGCTAACGAATCTTTTGAAAGCTACAGGATATATTCTCTTTTCATAATGAAATGTAGATCAATGACATTCAGTGTATTGCCTTTAAAGTTGCCTCTTTCTTATATTTCGTGCATTTTGGTAAATTGTGGAAAACGAGCCACAGAAGCCTTTTTCAATCCTTCCAAAACACAGGAGCCTTTTTCAATCCTTCCAAAACACAGGAGCCTTTTTCAATCCTTCCAAAACATAGGAGCTTTTTTTAATTCTTCCAAAACATAGGAGCTTTTTTTAATTCTTCCAAAACACAGAAGCCTTTTTCAATCCTTCCAAAACACAGGAGCCTTTTTCAGTCCTTCCAAAACACAGGAGCTTTTTTTAATTCTTCCAAAACATAGGAGCTTTTTTTAATGTTTCCAAAACATAGGAGCTTTTTTTAATTCTTCCAAAACACAGGAGCCTTTTTCAATCCTTCCAAAACATAGGAGCCTTTTTCAATCCTTCCAAAACATAGGAGCCTTTCTTAATCCTTCCAAAACATGGGAGCCTTTCTTAATACTTCCAGAACACAGGAGTCTTTCTCAATCCTTTCAAAACATAGAAACTTTTCTCAATCCTTCCAAAACATAGGAGCCTTTTTTAATCCTTCCAAAAACATAGGAGCCTTTCTTAATCCTTCCAAAACACAGGAGCCTTTCTCAATCCTTCCAAAACATAGCTAGCAGCCTTTTTAAATCCTTCCAAAACATGGGAGCCTTTCGCAATCCTTCCAAAACGTGTACTCAGAGTACCCAACACACTCCTGTTTGACCACCCAAACTACATCACTGCGCAACCACACTGCAAAAACACCCAAAACAATATCACCTAGTATCAGCAGTATCAGTTTTACAAGCTAGGGACATACGTAAGCGTTCCCACACTAACATCAAAAGACTGAAAAACGAAAACCCCAACAAACCTACGGTATAGCCGACGTAAACATTTACGCAGCTGTGCACTTTTGTGCTCTTTTGAGTGGGTGAATGCTACGAGTAAACGAGATTTTGTCTGAACTAAAATAAAAACTGATCACATAAGACTCAGCGTAAATAAGGTACATTAAAAATGCGTCGTTCTCTCGCTAAATGCCCCGTTTCCTACATCCAAGCAAGTACTATAAATCCGCTGGTTGTTGGATACTAGAATCATCAAGTAACACGCCCTGCAAGGAAAGTAAAGTTGCAATAATCTCACAGTCAAAAGTCTCGGGAAGTGCCTGCCTCCACCATGAAGCTGATTATTCCTGTGTTGGCTTGTGTCTTTGCTGGTGCCCATGTGAGTACTTTTGAGTTTACCATCTTTCTCCTTGTATTTATCACACTGTGTTTTCTTCTTCCTCGTTATCACAATTAAGAATAATTCCCAACAAGATAACAAGATATTAACACGAAGTTAATGGAATAGACTGATATAATATCGTCGATTTCATCATCATCATTAGTTAAAACTGAGGAAAATTAAAAGCTCAAACTTAATTTAAGGAATTTATTAAAAATCTAGTTAATAAATAAGACGAAAATTACTTCTAAACGTTTCGGCTCTAAGGCCTTCATTAATACAATGAAACAAGAATTAAAACTTTCGCAATAAAAGCAACCATATTAAGAAGAAAAAGAAAAGGCAAGCATGGAAGAATGAGCTAACAGTCAGTTATTGATCGATTACGTGGGGCGATCTTAAAATAGCGGGTAAGGAAAATAAGAACTGAACCTGGATCACGGGATAAGACAGTTGATAGAGGGGTAAATCAAGGTAAGTAGAAAAGAGTTGGGTGTAAAAGGGGGGAGGGGACATGATGATGATTATGATGAGTTCAATTTTCATCATCATCATCATCATCATCACCACCATCACCTCATTATAAAACAAAGTAAGATTAGCTGTACGTTTGATGGATACGTTATACTGTAGTAAAATGTAAATATTTTAACAACTATCAGCAACATTTTACTTTCGCATCAACATCACATCATTATTAAAATGATCACCATCATAACCTGTATTTTTTTTTTTGAAGAGGAAGAAGAAAAATACAACTTTCTAAAATGGCCACCAGTGAATATATATATGATAGTGCGATTATGGTCTTAATCGTTACAAATAGAAGATAATACCAAATAATCGCTGAATGATATATGATAATAATAATAATTAGACGAATAATGATAATAATAATAATAATAATACTAAGGATAATAATGATGATGATGATGACAATAATAATAATAGTAATAATAATAATAATGATAATAACAGTGGACAAAATACAGTAATAATATTATTAATAATTATTATTTTAATAATGAAAATTATAAAAATATTAATGATGATAACAATTATAATATTATTATTCATTATTATTTAATAATAATGATGATAATAATAATTAAAAAACATTAATAATGATAACAATAATAATATTAATAATAATATTACTATTATAGTAATAATAATACACTAAGACGCAACCACAAATTTGGAACGACAGTTATGTGAGTTCCTGGAAGTCGCTGAACTGGAAATAAAGTCCACCCTGAGGCTGTGACCAAGCAAGCTTTATTACCATTGTCGTCATCATCATCATCACCACCACCACCACGACTGTTACCACCACTTTTCTCCCTTTTCCCTTGCTTATCAGTAAGAGGTTCGATTGTCATAATATGATCTATTGTAAGAGTCTAGGGAAAGCATTACATTCACATTTTTCTCGCTCTGCCCCTATAGATTCAGTCGTTGGCTGTAGGGAGTGAGTGACATTGTCAGAATGCTACTGCATGTGTCTGCAGTGGAAGAGACACTGTAAGCTCCAGAGGGAGTTGAGAACGTCCTCCAGTGATCTGGCTTATTGGGAAAATGATAATGTGAGGTCGTGTGAGCTATCAATCATCGCCCTTAATACGAGACTCGTAATCCGTATTATTATCATTTCTATTATATATTATCATCTTCTTCATCTTCATCATCATCATCACTCACTCAGGCACTCGTGGGGACCACCTGTCTCGAAAACGCTCAGTGTGATCCTGGCGAGTGTTGTCAGATTCTGAGTGAGTTCCAACTCGTCAGTAAAAGAGACATTTCGACCACCACTCCAGGGTATCCGACTACCACGATGTTAACGACCCCTATTCAGTATGAGAGGACAGGTGAGTGTCATTACAGTCACTATGGCTTCGCAGAAATCTGCGCCAAACACATTTTCAAAGGAAGGTATAGTTTGTTCGGCATAGAAATGTACACCGCTAAACGAAGAGGTATCAAATTTGGCAAGACGTCTTGAAATGGCTAGGAAGGAATACTGAGAGATGTATCCCCTGACTGTCCCTTGGGGCCCGGGGGACTTTAAAGAGGCCCTTGTGGGCACTGAGCCTAGAAGATGAGAGCATTCAGTCCCTCGGTGGGCGGCATTAAAAGAAAGAGTTGGCTAGCAGACCATGCTTGCAAGTTGCCAATTGAGTTGTGCGTTACTTTGCACCCAGAGTTGCCAGGTTGGCGTCATGGGGGCTACACTCCTCGAAAAATCTGATCACGATTATTTTGCTATAAGACGGGTAGTAAAAATGCGTGGAGATGTGGCATGACCCTGGTTGCCTCCTCCCTCGCTCTCCTCTTCTTCCGGGCAGCAGCGACGGAACATCTCAGTTACTTTGATATATCCAACAACTATAGGACATTGTGAGAGCCTGAGGAAAATAGTTAAGTCTATGACTAGTTTTGCCCATATGTCAGTGTCAGCCTGTCAGCCACGTTTTACTACGAAACGTTAGACGCCATAGAAGTATTCCCTTATAGACTAATAGAAAACAATACATTCGGACTTAACACATTAATGACTCTGTAGGCTTTGACAACCATCTAGAACTTCAACTCGTTGTCATTACAACAGCCTAGAACAGGTCTGTGCTTCTACGTTACGGGTGAAGATAGTAATGATAAGGGTACAGGCAGGGTGACCGTGCGGTTTGTGAGGCGCATTTAGAAACTACAGACTTTTAAGTCTAAGGTTTATGTGTTTGACTTGTGAGCTGGGCGGTGTATGTTGTAGTGTCCTTCACTTCTATTTCCTCATTCGACCCAGGTGTAAATGAGAACCCGGCTTTAGAGCTGGGACCAGGGAACTGCACCGCTGGTGACCAGCAGTGACTTTGTTATGCGTTTCATTTGTTATGTATCTACATGTATCATAATATGTATTGTCACATGTATTTGTATAATGAATGGGATAATAATATATTGTATGACATTGTAAACCAATCGCCCTGCGGGGTAAATAAAGCCGTATTTTCATTTTCATTTTTTTAGAACCCCAGAATGGCACTTTTTTTTTATATAGCCTTTTTTTTTTGATTCATCCTAATCAGAGTCAGGATTTCATGTGAAAGGGTCTCTATTTTCAATCTTGACAGTATATATAGTTTTACTTCGCGTGTAGCCTATGGTTCAAGACGTCGCTCAGCCGACAAGATGGGATAAATTTCTGATGTTTGATGCAATTTACTTTCACACTACTCCACACAATCTCCGAACTCCATTTATATTATGATGAGAGTGTAATGTTACTTATCTATAGGAGTTCGGATTTTCATTACTGTATTTTAATACTATGTGCACATATTATGATGTTCTAGAAAGAGTAGAGATACCTAAATGCCTTAGAAATCGTCTTGCTTATTCCACATTTGCCTAACTCATTTTTTTTTAAGTTTCTGATCAATTTAGCCCTGTCAACCTGCTCCTCAAAGCACAACAATGAGATAGACGTGGTCTAGCTTGTAAAATTGGATATAATAATGAGTCAAAGCTCTACATATGTTTTAATAGGGAAAAAAATGGAAAATCATAGTAATATAAAAATCTAAAATCATCCTTAAAAAATGACAGGCGAATGTGGAATGAGTGTAACGATATTATGATGCTCTAGAAAGAGTAGATAAAATACTGAACTGCGTTACAAAATGTAATGTCATCACATTGACGTACAATTTTGAAGGGACCTGCCAGCGATACAAGACAGAAGGCGAGTACTGTAACACACTGGAACAAATCAACGGCTACTGCGGGTGCGGACCCGGCTTGTATTGTCACATGTACCAAAGTCCCATAGGAGGAACATCACCATCGCCCTGGCCATGGACCACGACGACTGGAGCCGCCCATGTTATCAACACTAGAACCATTCCCACGCCTAGACCTGGTTTTGAATGGGTGTCTGAGTGTGAGAGGATTTAGTCACGAGCATTGCAAATAAAGGGGATGCCAAGCATAGAAATTAATTCTTTAAGACCCGAACTGTCCATCCAATGCAAGGGATTTGATTCATGATATAATTCTCTTCCATCCCTTCACTAGGCTAAAACTACTTCCAACTCAAAATGGTTATATTGCTCCTAAATTTATTTCTGTTCAAAAATGGGAAAAGTCACTGTTTCATCATTAAAATAAACGCTCTGTGCACACAAGCTTCCTTCTCATGTCTGTGAAATGTGTGTGTTTGATATCGAAGAGCGGAAAATAAATTCCACAGCCGCGGGAATATCAAGAATTTAAGTAGAGCAATCACTATGAGCTACCGCAACCATCAAAGATCCACTGGGACTATAAAGAGCAAAATAAAGCTCCAATTTATATAATACAGTATACCTGTAGCTGACCTCGTGTGCAAATACATTAATATTTTTGTAATTTTCTGTGACAGATAAAGCCTTACAATCTTCAAAGATTACCACGAGTAGTGGTCTGGTGTTGTCTTACATCCTAGACATTGTACGGTATTTTTTATCATTTTTAAACAAGTTTATGTGACTAAATACCCATATCATAGCTATGGTATATTGGCGAACACCACATAATAATATAATGGCAAAGGGACCGCACACGGCACAGAAATGACAATAATCCATCTATGTAATTTGGCCACATATAGGTGAGCTATAAGTCTAATATCGAAAAAAAAATTGTTATCTCACGCATATCGTCCATGCTGATGTGTGAGGTCATATAGTCAATCTGAAAATCGCGACCACCTGTAATGGCGACCGTTTATTTTCTTATACATTTGATCACACCTGTTTAATGTGATGGCCACTAATCGCTCTCATGTCCTAAATAGTGTAAAGGAAGGAAAACACTTCATTAACGACTGTCAGTTGGTTAATCTGTAACTTCATGAGTGATTTGCGGCAAACACAGGCTTACAAACGTTTTTTAAAGGCCAGCCCCAAATCTGGAACTATGATATTCTAGCTTGAAAATTAGAAGGTTAAATGTTCTCTTCCTAACTTCACAAAAAAAAAACCAAAAAGCAAAACTGATTAAGGCAATCGTCTGTCTAGAGAGAGGTGGCCCTAAAAAGAATCCACTCTATGCCGTCTTGCACATTAAATGAACGAGATTTATGTTCACGTGAAAGAAGTAAGTCAGAAGCTAATCCGGTACAGATATACTGGACCTGGTCCTATGACATAGGACGAACAGAGAGGAGTGAGGCAAAAAATATTTTCTGTTGAGACAAATTGGTATAGAAACTTGTGCAAAGTTTGGAAACAATTCATCCAGGAATAAAAAAGTTCTGTTGAAAAACCTTTGATCAAACAATAGTGAACGCACTGTAGTAACCCATATCCAAATAACTCGTGACTGGATTTCACAGTGAATTGCGTCTGTACTATCAGAATGATTTGATGAGATAAGGTTGTGTGACATTATTAAAAAAAAAAATTCCTGTCTCCAAATAACGAGAGTGCGTCATTCTCAAATGAACTGATAAGACGTGGGTATAGACGGCTGCAAAACATTAAATATATCCAACCTGACATTTGTTCTGGACTGCCAAGTGGGGCTGACTCGTTGAATTGGCCACCATGTACAGGTTCATCCTATTGGCGTGTGTATTTGCCACTGGCTATGTAAGTACAAGAAAAATTCACTTTCTCATCCACTTTTTCTAGCTCAAAGTTTATGCCATCAGAACAAAA
>JAWQUT010000211.1:311513-316513 GCA_033807755.1 Ellobium chinense
ATACAATACATAAAGTATTAGATATGCAACATTACCAACCACTCCATCACCTGCAGGCCATCGTAGGGAATCCTTGCAAGACGGAGGATGAATGCGATGATGGCGAGTGCTGCCAAATCCTCAACCAGATTATGGTGGTGAGCAAGAGAGAGGCTATTAGCCTCGTGAATGCTCTAGCTGATTCAGGTATGTGAAAAAGGACAACACATGGCTAGTTGACAAACTGAGGAGAGATTTTGTTACCTAAATTTATCGGACAACGTGAGTTTGACATTCAGTCTGTCAATCAGCCATTTTTACTAACTGTAAACATGTTGCCTCAGATGATATGGAATGCTGCATCCTTCCATATCTGAACAACAAGTTAATGAAGACATCATCGATATAGATAGTATGCCACATAAATGAGGTTCGAAGAAAAACTGGATCTCAGATATTTTCAATTGCATGAGGAAACCTAGATACAAATCCTAATGAAATTATTACACCAAATGTTTTGAGCTCATATCTGCATAAATTCTGTTAATATCACCAGCACTAGTCGAAAATTTAAAAAAAAACACCAAAATATCATGAACTGCATCCTTATTCTGTGATGGACGACATCTGTGAAAACACCTTGTGAATGTGGTTGAACTGTTGAGCATTTGCCGTTTCAGGGAGGTAGACTCGGTAAAATGAACCACTTCACATACTTTTGAGGTAAAAGAAAGCCAGGGGGCGCTATTACGTTGCTGTACATATGGAGACAGTGCTGAAGTCGGAAGTAAGATTTCAAAAAGTCCAACGCTATGTCTGTCCAATATAGGTCAGCTGTTAACAATGTGATACCTCAATGACGCAAAGTTTGGTTAAGCAAGTCAGTTGATGAGCACTATATTCAAAGTTGTTAGGCAATGAAGCTCAGCTAACTGACAAAGTCATGGGTTTTGAAATTTTACCATCTGATGCATACTTCTGATATGATTTATCCGACAACAGTAGCAGGATCTTTTTCATAAAATAACAGAACATTTACTCAACGAGCGCATTAATACCTAGTATATTTTTCCAGGGAAAGGGCCGTCAGTTTTAAGATCTATTTCTCTTCATAAGATTCAGGTCAGAACTAACGGACCGAAATAAAGAATAACTGATTGGCTGAGTGAGAGGCTGACATGAGTAAGACAAGAGGTCATTAGTGCTAATACTACTTACATTTATGCTTCTTTAGGCAAAGTATAGATTGTGTCTAACACTGACTGACCAACTGACCAATCTGAAGTGCAAAGATGGCGGGAAAAATGCGAGGCAAATGAAAGGTTCTGGGATTGATTATCGTGGACAGAGTGTAGAAAAGTTCCCAGCTATCTCCTCCATCAACTACCAGCACCACCACCACCAACCTTTGACCTCTCACTCTCCTTGTCATGACATACAGTTATTCTTTCATATTCTTCTCAATAAGATGGAATGGATTTATAGTGTTGTAACATATTTGTACCATTTATTAAAACCTTGTAACAAACACAGGATAAGTTCTGTATGCCCATACTGTTCTGTAAGTGTTTTATTGAAGAATGGCTCTTTGTGACAGATTTTAAACCAGCAAAACATTACCATGCTGTTTTTCTAAGTCATCTTTCAAAATGTTTTGATCCTTATCTCATAATCAGGATAGCAAAGTCACTTCCGCAGAGTCCATGCCACGCCCATTTACGGTTGTCATTCCATGACAATAACTGATAAAACACTGAATTGTTCGTCTTTTCTAGGCACCTGCCAGAAGTACCAACTCGAAGGTGAAACTTGCGACAGTTTCGCAGCGATCAACGGCTACTGCAGCTGTGGACCAGGTCTCCAGTGTTACTCTCACCAGGAACCAATTCCTGCCAGCAAGATGATGATGATGATTGCCCCCGATCCCGGGTACCAGTGGGTCTTCAGCTGCGAGAAGCCCGAGAATATTCCAACAGAGGCACCATAGTTTGTGATGGTTTGGTTTTCGACCATTTTGCCATGTATGGTCACAATATTTGATCTTGAATAAACTGGCTATACTTACTGCATTTACATTTCTCGCACTGCTCAGAGACTGCCTGGTTTTCTTTTTACGTTGTCCTCTCCCTTTGACTAAACTTAACTTCAGCAGCTTATGAAACTCAAAGACTAGCTGTAGTCTTCATGTGGGGGTGATCTCGATATTCCCACAGGCCTATGTTCCAATAGATGTATGTTCCCATGATCTCTTGTGCCTGGATATCGCCCTATAAATGCATGATTCATCACTATGTATGACACTCAATTAATAAAAGACACTTTCTGTAGCGATTTCATGGGCCTTGTTTTACATGTACATCCTATGTTTTAGACCTTGTGTCATAATTTTGGGCATCCCTTATATCAATCATATTTTTATATCAGATTAACATTACCTCAGCCACTTAGTGTGATCTAAGACTAATCACAAGACTGTTGCTGGCAGAATAGCTGTCTCAGTGAAAGCTTAAGTATAGTATGGGGAGGCAGAATTCAATATGGGAACTTGGGGCTGACGGAACACAGAGTTATGGGAACATAGGACTGTGGGAACCTAGGGCTGTGGAAACATCGGGCTGTAGGAACATAGGGCTGTGGGAACGTGGGGGCTGTGGGAGCATAAGCCTGTTATCCTCATATGACTAATGATTCTCTAAAAACTTTACTAAGAAATGTGCTCAAAGCTAAATGCAGAATACTGTATCGCCGAGCTCTTCCTTTGCTGTAGCATAGAGGGTAACGCCAAAATACCATCACTTTTATTGTCACATACATCAACATCTGTCAATGCATGTTTTGCGCCGCTTGTATGAATCAAACAAGCAGACAGACAGACAGACAGACAAACACACACACACACACACACACACACACACACACACACACAAACAGACACAGACAGACAGACAATTGACAGAGAGACGGACCGCCAGGCAGACATAAAGAGAGAACGAAAGTGAAATGCAGCCAGAGACCATGCAGGGAAAACTGTAATTATAGACAACACGAACAATCATAGAATACAGCAAAAAGTTAGCCAATCAGAGCCATTTTGTGAAACATTCTTAAAAACTATGTTCTTATTCTTTTCCGCTGATAGTTCAGCTCTCAGTCTGTCCAGCAAACCTACCAGCTGATCAAAGCCCTCACTAAGTAATATAATAATGTTACACAAATAATGCCAAAAAAAGCTGCAGACAATAAACCTTCTTCTGCATTTCGGAAAGACGCCCGATATCAGCTTTAAAAATACAACATAACCTGCAAAGCCTGCCTACAACAGTCTACGACAACAAATCCGATCTAGAAGAACAGGGCAGCCAAAATTTCCACTGTAAACCGAAGGAAAATAAACTGTACAGTAACCGCTGGTATCTTCACTTGATTTTCTTTGCGCAATAGAAACTGAAGTAAAGTAGAGCTTGCATCAAAATATGATCATTATTGATAACTTAAGTTTGATTAGGGTAACAAAATTAACTCACGTAGGAATGGTATATGTGCCTGTGTTAACCAATGCCAGCTGCAGCTTACAAACTGACCGGAACGTGCGAAAAGAGGTTACAGAGCCCACGACATAATGCAGAGCTTCTTATTTGTCATGTGAAGCTAAAAATACCACAGAACTAGTTGTTGACATATGTTTTCATAGTATGCTTACTATCGAAAGCCCCAGCTAGATTGATATTTCCTGGGGAACATTAGTGACCAGACATAGTGTCTATATCACCCGTATCATATCAATTATCCCTTAAATTTATTTGTTATGTCACAATAAATCAAGCCCAAATTTGTTGCTTGCTACTTGTTTCCTGGAACAACACCAGTGCACACTCCATACGCTCTTTGTTCCCCGGTTCAGAACCCTGCGAAGAATCGATCTACTGATTGTTCTTATTTTTGCGCCGCCTGCAAGGTTGTAATTTTTGTCTTTCCTTTTTATCCACCCAATTTCAACATTCGCTTTAGGGAGTGATGTTGTGTTTACTTTTGTTCTTCTTCCACCCACAGTTTTCTTATAAGTTCTTTCAATATTTCTGCTTTGTCGTGTATGATGCTCCCAAACATTCGTGCATTCCCTGCCAATCTGTCAGCAATGTCATTCTCTTTGACACCGGCATGCCCTGTAGAGTAAATTCAGGTCACTGATCTGACTGCTGTAGTCCTTAAACAAAGTGCAGATGTCCGGGGGATTAAGTATGCCTTAGATCTAGTTCAAGCTAGAAGTACATCCAGCGCAAATCAACGCACAGGAACACACAGAAGTCATTAGATACGAAAGTGTGTTTACTGATAAGAATTAAAAGAAATACAAATCTGTGAGGATGGCCGGATGACAGGTCACGGAGGGTCAGAATGTGGTTTGCCAACATACTATAATATATCTGATCTTCCAGTGTACGTAAACTCATTTGTAACTAGAGTTCTTGAGTTGAATAAACATTATTATTAATTTTTGCTGCCAACAAAGTCAGAGCTTAAATGCGTTGCCCGATTTCAATTCACTTCCATCTCAGAATCAGTTCAATATTAAAAAAAACAAAAACCCAAAAACAAACCTGAAGATATATATTCGGTTTATCCGTTTCTCTCTTCTGCTATCAAAAAATTTGATTGCTTGGTGTTTGTCGAATGCGCATTGGGAAGAATTCCTCCTGTTCACGGGACACTGAACTGAACCCATTATAGCCAGCACTAAGGTACCATAGACCTAACACTCTAGTTCTTTCTTATTTCGAGACGACGAGACGAAAAGAAGATCGTCGAATTTTCTTTCGCTGCTTCGGAGATACAAGTTCGTTCCTAGCACAGCTTCTCTCCATGACATATTTTGTCAGTGTTTTCCTGGACGGCCAAAGAAGCGAAGAACAGACTAAAAATCTGATCACGTTTAGCCTGCAGTAATTCACAAGCAGCTTACAGCACGAAACTAGATCTATGTCACTGGAATTTCTGACAGATAAGACAATATTAATATGAGA
>JAWQUT010000211.1:321513-327003 GCA_033807755.1 Ellobium chinense
AGTAACTAGCGTTTACACGAGACTCTACAAAGAAGAGTAAGTTACTTAAAAATATTAAGCATCTCTAAATAGAAAATTTAAAATCGCCACGTAACTAGACATTGACGAGAATGGTGACATGTCAGATCTGGTGAGTGTAGATGGTTTTGTAATGAAATGCAAAGGCGTTACATGAATGCATTGCCTGTGCTTTATTATAGTATGACTCCATAACCTCCATCCCCAGGCCGTCGAAGGCGATGTATGTATGACCGAAGACGAGTGCGATCCTGGCGAGTGCTGTCAGATACTCAGCGAATTCATGGTCGTGAGCAAGAGACAGACTGAAGGGAAATCGGGTAAGTAAAGATACAGATACACAAACAATTTAATTTGCTTAGACAGATATGCATATAGCAATTGTCGACAGGAAAAATGCATATACATACATTAATATACACAGAATAAAATCCATCTTTTTACCATATTACTATGACTACAATCAAGCGGTTTAAAGTCAGGTGGTGTGCAACTTGTCATTTCTTTAACCTCAATTTTAACGTGATGTTTTTCTCCATAGGGCTACCGATCTAGTTGCAGCTTTTATATGCGCGTTGGTTAATATGCAAGTTGTGAGGTACCAACCTACGTTAAGAAGAAGAAGAAGAAGAAGAAAAAGAAGAAGAAGAAGAAGAAGAAGAAGAAGAAAGCCGTGAGAAATGGCCGACCGATATTGGCAAATAGCGTCCAAACGCATGTCGTCTAAGGACAGTTTCAGTTCTCTGCACCTTACTAAATGAGCCATTACATCACTTGTTGAGTCCCATGTATGCATTTTAAGATTAAGTTCCATTATCGGCTCAAACAAACCAACAAATTAACATAGCCTAAACTGGTGATTTTTCCCATATATATATTATCATTACCAGGAACCTGCGAGAAATACCACCTGGAAGGCGAGGGCTGCAGCAGTTTTGAGAAAATCAACGGCTACTGTGGCTGTGGACCAGGGCTACAGTGCTACACTCGTCAAGAACCGATCCCGACCACAGCTGCGCCCACCGTGACCACTGTCGTAAGGAGGGACATGATGGCGGCCCAACCTGGCTACTATTGGAAGTTCACCTGCGAGAGGCCTGAAAATATTCCGACGACCGCACCTTAATCTGTGCTTTTGTCTTCTTCTTCTTTATTGAATTTCTGAACACAATCTCTGTAACTCAATGTCAACATATTATTAATACATGACCCGAGCAATATCTTGAGCACAGTTTTTATTTATTTATTCTTCGTGAATTGCTTTGAACTTTTCGTCATATACTGTACCGAAAAGTTACAAGAATTATTTTTTCTGATATTTTACAAACTGCTTAACTAAATCAGTTCTAGAAATATGCAAATCCTGAAAATGCAGGGGAAAAAAAAAACAATCACAAGATGAACGAGCCACTCGATTTTCTTTCATGACTATTTTTAGTATAGACTCGGGCAGTGGAATGAGTGTGTGATGGGAAAAAAAATAAGGAGAAAGATACCATGCAGTAACTTCTAAGGGACCAGATCGTCTCTGATTTTTCCATTACATCTATAGGTATTCTGTAAATTTCTATCCAATCCTTGAAATCCACTCCAATTTCATTCATTTATTTTAAAAATTCCCTATTTCTCTATCCTTTCGTTTAAGATCCTATATGTGTTACCTATCTATTCCTACCTTTGCACCTCGCCATTAGCATTATTTAACCCTCAAGGGTTAAATGCTGAGCTTTGTGGTGATGAAGATAGAAACACATGAGAAAATGATGAGATGATAAAGAAGAACGAGTGACAAAAATAACCATTGGAGATGATGATGACGATAATAATAAAAAAAATAATAGTGAGGTTTATAAATATATTATTCAGACCAAAGCCCGCTCATGCAGCTTCAAATTCTTATTACCCCGGCAATCAAAATCACACAGTAACATTCTCAACCCCCTGGGGAGCATGCAGTGCCGCTGCCATTAACTGATACTGAACACTAGCATTATATTTCACTGCTGTAGCCAGGTACTCATTTAACATATGGGTGGACTAAGGAAAATGTCAGTGACATGCTTTCTTAAGCCATTTACAACATGTATGTCGGGATTCAAACCCACGACATTCAGATCCTGGGTCCAAGGCTATAAACATTCCACCACGCTGAACCGGACGAGAAATGATTATTCAAAGTGGGGAGTGAAATAGGCAGAAGGACGCATAAACCTGAAGGAGGCAGTCATTAGGAAGGGACACAACCACAAAATAATTGGACATGTTCAGTCACACAAATTACTCCTTCTTGCACCTTAGCCTATAGTTCTGCGAATACCTGTAGAAATAAGTGGTCTTTTTCTTTTAACATAATTATACTAGACTAACTCCCCCATTCTATGAACGGGATCAAAAATAGCTGAATAACGAATTCACAGGAAGGACACAAAAACAGAGAGAGAGAGAGAGAGAGAGAGAGAGAGAGAGAGACAGGCAACTCACTATAGGCGATCTGATACCTAATGCTCCGAAATGCACCATAAATGAACGCCTTAGATGCCATACTGCGGTGGGTAATTGGAATTACCTCATTTCGAAATAATGAAAAGTCGAATAACTGAGAGAAGTGGTGTTATGCCGATTTTATCCAACCGAAACACAGGCAAGAACTCTTCCTGAAAATCTAGTTCTACGACCTTTATCTACGGAGGAGCAGAACCGGAGAGTCTTCCAAGTCCAGAATAGAATTTTTTTGCACTAAAATACTTAAAGCCATTCACTGCACGAAAAATAAACGAATCAAACGAACCAAACATACAACCTCTATCTAAACTCAAAAATTAGAACGCTGGGAGAGTCCAGAGATTCTCCTGAAGATCTATTTCGTGTAAGATCTTTTCTGAGCTTGGAGAAAAAGGCACGTATTTTTACTGGTTCTCCATACAACTAGACTACAATTCCAAGTATTAAAGATTAGGACAGCGCATCAGTTTGCTAATGGTCGGTTTTAAGGACAAGAGGGTTATCCCCCATTTTCCGAAATTGTGGATCTTATCATAAACGTCAAAAGTAGAGCGTCAACCTACCTCTGTCTGATGTTTCGTTTCACTGCTTTGTGTAACTGTTTCGTTTCCGAGGAAACATTTTTGGTGCTTATAAGCCGAGTTCTTTACTTATGAACGCGCCAATAGTTTAACTGTTGATAGTCCATTTTTGTCATTTCGTTTTCTTTAAGGAAATATTTATATTGTCATGAGCACGTAAAACAAGAATTGTTTGGGCCTATTTCAGAAAAAATAAAATGTTATGAAGTTTATATTATGAGGTCAAAAACTTGATAATAATTATAACAACATACAATAATGCATTGGATGTGTATGGAATACTGTCACATAATTCTGTATAGTCTAATAGTCTGTCATAATTTTAATATAGACAACTGAGCCAACTTATCACTTTTTGTAATGTTACGGAAATTATGTTTATATCAATAAAATGCAACTGAGATCATGATTATACCCCTATTTTCAGGCACCAGCAAATCGACCACAAAAGACATTTAATATGAGAATTTACCATAGGCCAGAATCTCAAGTCTTAGTTTTCGCAAAACATTTTTTTTTAAAAATTGGGTTGGGGTAGGGGGATACGGGTCACGAGTTCTTCAAAGCGACAATTTTCTGAGGTCTGACTTCAGTGCATCGACGAATAAGTGACACTATATATTCTGGCCTTCGACGCTCCTTAAATGTAATGGAACTCATAGTGTTTTTTCTTGTAGATGTTCTCTTATAATGATTAAGTCTCAAAGTGTGAAGTGAACTGCTTGGCTATCGTCTTAGTATTAGTTCCCTTTGTGGCAGTGAGGTGGGGAGGGTGTTAGTATTCTGTTACATATATGTGTCTGTTCAAATGGGATGTTGTGCAAGTTGTAAGTGTTAACATTAGATGGGGAGAGTGAGTGAGTGAGAAAGAGAGTGTGTGTAAGATAGTGAGAAAGAAAGTTAGTGGGAGAGAGAGACAGAGAGAAAGAGAAAGAGACAAGATAATTATGTCAATGACTAAATGTAATTTAGTAACAGTTATGTATATATATTTTTTTTCTCCCTTTTCATTTGTTCCTTTGTATTGATGTGACATGACATTGTATGTGGTTGGCTTACGCCTAGATAAATAAATTTGAACTTGAACTTGAACGTCTAATAAAACATCCTGAACCTGAGCTTAAAATCAAGATGAATATAAGGACACGGAGGACCATAAGCTACAGACAGCTCTTAGTGACGGTTACGCTCCTGAACTAACGTCCTACTTCGATCTTGCAAAACGCTGAAACACTGTCTGGGATTCAGACGTTGCACTGGAAACTACCAAACCATCCGAAAAAAGTCAACTTAACGACGTATGGCCCTACGCAACAAATTGGCCATTCCATCATGTTTCGAGACAGCTTCGATTTATTTCTCAGATCACAATGTCAGTCTTGTGCGTTCTGGCGTGAGCTGTCTTTACAGCAATCTACTTTCAGTGAGAACTTTCGTCATCCTCATCCTCCTCATCATCATCATTATCATCATCATCATCAGCGGTAGCACCACTATTATCATCATCATTATAACAGTTTGAACTATACTGAAAGTAAAAAACAGAATGAGTATATGAGTGAAGAATTTTATCACTGTAATGAATTGTTATACTCAAGTAAACCTGAATAGTATTGAACATTATAGACCGAAATTTCGGGAAAAATGAGAAGTGGTCCTTTGATAGGGGGAATAAAGTATAGAAAAGTAAGAGAGGCGTGAAAGGACATAAAATTAATATGGAACCAGAGAAACCATTCAATAGGACAGAGTTAAACGAAAAAAAACAAACAACTTAGTAACTAAACCTCAATATTCTTGGCACTGTATTAGTAAAGTTTAACAAGTTTATTGGGAATAAGCCCAGCCCAGTTGTGACTAACATTATCATTACCATAATATCAATATCATCGTCGTCCTCTTAAACTTTTTAAAATTTTTTTTCGAGAACAGAAAGAGGAAGCCCTACCTTTTGCATCTGTGAGGGAAAACTTCAGCTGGGCATGCACGACATATCAAGCCCCGAAGGACGCGTCTTTTTTGGAAGATGAATAATAGGAACTCAAACAAAAGTGCAATATTCATGCCTCAGAGCCAGTTCCATTCACACGAACTCATATTGCACTTGTCACGAAAACTGGATTGATAAAGTGGAGTTTTATTATGGCAAAGGTTGGGCGGGGACGCAGCGATTTTTTAGGGAGGTTGAAGAGGGAGAGAGAGAGATAGAAATAGAAAGAACATCTATAAAAAGTGCAATACAGAAGAGGGGGGAGTACAAAAGAAATGAAGAGGGACGAAGACTATGCGCAATCAATCATGCAAGATGATGGAAATGTTTGTAAACTTGTATTATATATGCGGGGGAGAAAAAGCTAAACTGGTCTGTCATCCGTGACCACAAACACAT
>JAWQUT010000211.1:330736-354783 GCA_033807755.1 Ellobium chinense
ATGAGCATTAAACGGTAGTGACTAGGAATCCGGCAGACCCCATGCCTCATGGAAGTCTTTAACACACAACCCCAAGCTGCTGCCAACTATGTGAATTTACAGAAGTTAACCTGTAATGAATCAAAATGGCCCTTTGCAGTAATCTATACGTTAATTAACGCACTGCGCTAACTACAGGGGACACTACTACTGTTTCGGGAATTTCCCGTGGCTACCGTAATGCCTTAACTAACGTATTAATTATGCACACGGTCTCATAGTGCTTTCTGGTGAAACCTGTGCGTAAGACACGGTGCACATACATGTATCCACTGTGAACAGATTATGATGCAGAATGTAAAGGTACTCACAGCTTTCGATTTCCACTGTACACTCTTGGTGATCTAAAGGGTAGTTGTGCAGGTCCATCATGCAGGCTAGAGTCGTGGTAAATCTGGAGATGGAGTAACAACATTTAGAATGCATTTCTTTCCTTGTTCATTGCTGAGTTTTTTCATCTCTCAGTTTTAAACTTCTCTCTATTTCTTTAGATTCCAATTATTTTTTTTCCTGAAATTTCCCTTCAGTTGTCTATCCTCTGTCTGTCTGTGTGTGTGTGTGTGTGTCTCTCTCTCTCTCTCTCTCTCTCTCTCTCTCTCTCTCTCTCTCTCTCTCTCTCTCTCTCTCTCTCTCTCTCTCTCTCTCTCTTATCCCATCCCACAATTTGATCTGTGTCTGCCTGCAGGACGGTGGGATTGTTTTTCTTCCCGCACTGCAACCCTTTTATTACTGGCATTTCCATTCAATTTTCTTATTTTATTGACTGCTGCCCCAGCTTCTAAGGCGTGTGATTCTACATTAAATTCATCCTTTCCTCCCCTGTCCTCCCCCCTCCCACCTCCTCAGCCACCACCACCTACTACCTTTCTCTTTCACTCTTCATAGTGGGCTCAAATTCAATCTCGTATCCTTGAACCGGTAGCTTCATTTTATCTGGGGGTTTTTTTTCTTCTCCTCGTCAGAAATGCGATAGACACGCTGAGAATTTGTTTTCTACACAAATATATCTTCGAGTATTGTTAAATGGGGCAATTCCAGTGATGTCATTAAATCTTTCCTTTTCCCTTTTAAGCCTCTTCATGGCTGAATCAAAGGTTATCAATCAACTAGGGAAAACCCGTATTGCCCATCAGGGTGTATATATAAGTAGAGATCATGGGATTTCTTTCATTACAAATCGTTCTTTGGCTCAAACGTGTTTACTTATTGGTGAAAACATCATTGTACTCTGGACAGCTCCTTACGTGCTCCTTTTCTTGAGAATGTGATAAAAAAGCGAGAGAATAGTAGGTTTGCTCCAACTCGAAGATGGATTTGCACCATTTGTTGCTTAGGGTCTTGAGCTGGCTTCAACTGAAGGATTCTTGATTTAGTGATTTTGTAGGAACAAAGTGGGTTATTGCTCAAACTCTGGAATTATTTAGCTCATTTAGGCTAAAGAATGCTGAAGGAACAACAATATGTTTGAATGCTGTTTCAGTATGGCCAGTTTTTATCCTCCCACTAAAAAAAAATTTACACCTGACGATTTTTTGTGGATCCTGTATGCATCAGAGCTCTGATGAGAGAATAGACCGACCTTCATTAGTCTAGTCAACTCCACTGTAGCTTCGTTCTAGGGCTTTCGCTTCCGAAAGTACAAGATGCATCAGTCAATGAAAGCCAGTGTAACAGAGCATTATGAGCAATAATATTTCTCTGACAATGGAAAATGTCACAATTGATATCAGCCTATCATTTTCCTCTGACAATGGAAACTTAGAAATCAAAGGGGAAGAAATGATTGCTGAAGTTGTGGCTTGCGATATCGGGATGACCGTGCACGCATAATAACTTATATATATATATACTATGTAGGTCTATACTACATAAAAGCTGATGGCAGTGGTGAGAAAGAGAATAAAGCCCAAAACTTTGACAGACAACCCATACCTCATGCCATAAACGAGGGAGCCATTTCCATATAGCCGAACCATCTTGTTCTTTTCCGTAATGTCATGAAGAAAGGAGTTCTTGTCGTTGGCCAAGAAGGTGTCAGGCACCCAGATCTTCTCGGCGAAGGCCCCGGTCAAGGTCATGGCTGTGATGGTGGTGTTGTCCTCAATGACGTCCAGCGAGTCATTGTGGATGAACTGAAGACGTTCGTCACGCCAGTACTGGTTAAGGTACATGGTGATTGTATAGTCCTAAAGTGGGAAGAGAGGATTTGGGAAGGTACCCAGTTCAATAATTTTGATATTGAATAAATAGAGAGGAGGAAGGGGAGAGAGGGGAATGAGAGAAATAGAGAGAGAGAGAGAGAGAGAGAGAGAGAGAGAGAGAGAGAGAGAGAAAGAGAGGAATCAGTGAGAATACCGTATTGTAATTTACAACAACAACAAAAAAAAAGTCTGTTCAGCATGCTTGTCCGTCCCTCCATTTGCAACCGGTTTTGACCTGTTCACTTACCCGGGTATTCGATCTGGACTTATCAAAATAAACCCTGTTGAGCCTTCTTCTTAAACCGTATAAGGAGGAGGAAGAAGAGTGTCATTAGGCTTTCTGTAAAGAGAAAAGCTGTGTTCTGGTATGAGAACACGTCGAAGTTGTTTGGTATGTCGCGTTGACGTTAGATTTGAACAACAAAGATGGTAAAGATAATATTACTGTTTTGAATACAATTTATGATAAGATAGGGGCAGCGGCAACAAACATGACGATCTCTTGATTTATATTTCCTAAACACTCTCACTTCATTTCGTTTTCATCCATTTATGGTCTCCATTTAGTCCTATGTCATTCTTTTGTGCAGTCTGGAATTTTTGCTATGTCTGCTTCTTTACTTTTCAAAAGAGGTGGAGATGATAACAATAATGACGAAAGGCAGTGATAAGAATGGTCACAACGACCGCAGCGATAATAAATAATAAGTGATAATCATTTTGATTGATAATGTTGGTAAATTTGTGTGAAGACGTCATATTTTCCATTCCATAATGAGCAAAATATAGAAGACAGCATCCTCTACCCTAGGGGAATGCTGACACGATATAACAGTGTGCAGAGAATGGAGATGACAAGTACGAGTAATTGCAACAACGTAAGAAGCAGCTTAATATTGCAACTGGAGAATGTCTGATCTACTTAGGATGCCTGTGGATATCTTGGGCCAAGCCAGAATATGTGAAAAACAGTGTGGAATAGATAAGAAGTTCTCCTACCCGGAGAGCGAGACTCCCTGACATTCTGAAGGGGCAAGGTGACACAGTGACTGCAAAGTGTAGTTCTGTTGACTTGTTATCTGCCCTCGCCAAGCCATGGTGAAAGATAGAAACTCTCTTACTTGGAGAGCAAGGCAACAGAAGGTCTTCAGGGGACGATACCTCCCTCCATCCAGTCTTTTGGTGTTTTGATTTTCTGACACTCTAAACGGTTTGGGCCTTGGGCGATGATTTTTATTGTGTAGACTACTTCTGCTGACATAGAAGGACATTTCGGAGTCTTGACCCAAGTAAAAGGTCAAAGTCTAGGGCCACAATACAATAATGTATGAAAAACAGTATGAAGTAAAGATAGATAAGAAACTTTCTTACTCCGAGAACCAGGCAACAGAAGATTTTCAGAGAAAGATACTTCCGTGTAGCAAGTGTGTCGGTCCAGTGATTTTCTGATACTCAAGAGGCTGAGCCCCACACTGGGTCGTGACTCCCAAGTATCATTCTGTAAACTTCTCTCGACCATCACGAAGCCATAGTAAAAGTTTGTATGACGAACTAAACCTTAAGACGCAAAAACAAAATGCCTTAGACCTATCTAGATGTACATTAAAACATCGTCTTTCATTTCTATTAATGTGTAAATATGTTAGATGTGTTCTACTCTATTTGTATGTATTGTGAATAAAAAGCATCACACTGTATGGCATTGTAAAATAATTTCCCTACGGGGTAAATGAAAGTCCTGTTGTCGTTTTCTTTTTCAATGCATGTGAGTAATGTAAAATTACACAGATCTTGCGATGTGATGCCTCAAGCCAAGGCAACACCATTTGGGGATTTTAAACCATTATCACACATATTATGAATAGTGTGACTGACTCGAAGAACTGATGAACTTAGATGAATTTTCATATTTAAACATGAAATTCAAAGTCTTTATGAGGCTGAATGGAGAGAGGGGAGGGAGGTGGTTTTGCAATACCCTGCCTCCTCTGCTTCCTCATAGAACCTAACAAAATTACTAATATCCCTGTCCATCACCAAAGGTTCCAACCCTCAAAACCATCCATCCATCCATCCACCCATCCATCCATCTATCATCCATCCATCCATCCATCCATCCATCCATCCATCCATCCATCCTTCCATCCATCCATCCATCCCAATCTCTCAGTAGAGTGCATTTATGCATCAGAAATATCTCTTTTCATGAAAGGTAAATTGATTTTTATCCTGAAAGACAATAATAATGGCATCCTTTGGACCCTCTCTGACCTCCCTCTTCTCAAAACCAATTTATGTGCCATCTCATCCCACTGTCCCAGTTCTAAATCATTCCTAACCTCGCCCCTTGCTTTCCCTATGTCCATTCTGTCCTCATGCGGTGTGAATTTGTGTAGTGTAATAGTATTTCGATACCTGAATCTTTAAGTATTGCGATATGCAGCCGTTCGAGCTCTGATTATCGAACGTAGCGATTATTATTTCGATTCTGATACTTAGTATCTGCTTGTCATTTTGATATTTTCGAAACCTTTCGATACGTAAAATCCTCTTGATACTTTCAAAATTTCTTGACACCCCGATACTTTCGATACTTCTAATACTTTCGATACCTTGTGATACCGCTAACTGGCTTTGCACTGAGGAGATTAGCTGATTGATACTGAGGATTGGAAAAGGATCAAAATAATATCGATAATTTTTGGCATGTTCGATACCAGGTCACTTCAGGATCTTTGGTGAAGTAAATTATAGGCGTTCACTGAGGATAGGATGGGGAATGGGGTTTATAAGGATAGGATAGGGATTTAAAAACAACAAGTTGGATATTAGATCGCTGTAAGCAAAATACGAAAAAGGATACTTTCAAATAAATTGGGGAAAAATCCTCATTGGTCAGACAAACTGTCACAACTTTTATCATTGTATTCAAATTGCATTGAAACAGCAGAGCTTGAACTTCGATATCGAATTAAAATTCTTAAGGACTCAAAAAATATCGATACTAAAAGAAATCTACCGTCCACAACTAGCGCAATTCAAGCACGATTCTGACACGTCCTCATGAATGCAATTTGCAACAGCCTCCCCCGATTAATGCCAAAATGATGATGGACACACCATGAAACAAAAATTGAGTTTGAAGTATGACTGACATCGAATGGAAATTTTCACATCCCTACAAACGCCAGTGTTGATGCATAAACGGGAATCTAAAATTGGATTTGAAAGATGAGCGACATCAAATGCGCGTTTCCAATCTCCACTTTCCTATTCAATTTGCACTATAAATACAAAAATTACAATTTTCACACATTTCCCATGAGAAAGATGACCAAAAAAGGAACGTTAGCAAGGAAACAGAATTTATGCTTGGCCGTTTTATCCCCCCAGAAAATCGATTTTACCCGCTTGTCAAAATATTTGTCATATTCAAAGCAGATCTTCATACTAAGGTAATTTACGAATAAGGATTCTGTAGTTTTTCTGATATAATGAGACTGTTTTCTTCCCTCGCTATCATCTTTATCAAAACGGGCGTTTTTAATCAGCCATCTGTAAAATAAATGTAGGAGCTGTGATCCACAACTGTAAGTCCCCAGACTGAGAAAATAAACACTTGTAGACTTACTCTAAGTGTTACATTCCTCTATTGCTTTCGAAGTAGTCCAATAGGAAGTCATCATAGTGATTCCAGCAACACTTTCAGGGTTACAAACATTTCCGAAATTTGTTTGTTTTTCAGTCGAGGGGACTTATAGATCGCACCTCGTATAAAATTAGTCAGCTATGACAGCAGTACGCTTAGTATGTCTCTGATGTCTTGGAGTTACTGGTGTCTTTTGCTGATCAGTTCAGATCTCCCACTTTGCATTTTAGAGAAGGCACTCTATGATTTATTGGTGACAAGATTCTGACAGTGTTATAATTCCTTTCCAGTGAAACCAAATGCTTAGTGGCATTCTTGGAAGCGGCAATGGATAGCAAAGGGATACGGGTACAAGATTAGGGGCTTTGTGACTTGTGAGGCTTCGCACGTGAACGAAGGAAGAAAAGATGAGGCTGACAAAGTAATGGGACTGAGAGTTCATAAATAAACCCGGAAGGTTGAGAGCTATTTTGGAAGCGATTGTCTTAAACTGCAGCAGCCAATAGGATTTCTCATTAAGTTCTGCTTCAAGTGACTGTCTCTTGAGAGGTGTGTCCCTAACAACTTGGAAAGCGCAATAAAATCCGATATTTTGTATCTTAGCGGTCAACCGTTTTCCCTCAATATTTATTAGATTGAGTTTGACTGGTTCATGGCTGTGCTTTGACATCCTGGTTCATTTTTTAGCCCAAAGTATGAATTCAAACGGCAGGCGCAAACTTTACTGTAATCTCTTTTCTTCACATTTTCAGCTACTCCGTTCACAGTGATTCTGTTTCTTTTACATTTAGGTTCAAATTCGCAACCAAATACAAGCAATGCAAAGGAAAGAAGGAACGAAAGAAAGAAAAAGTAGAAAAGGGAAATAGAAAAGCAAGGACGCAAGAAAGGAAAAGTAGATTAGTTTAAATAGTAGAAATAATAAAAACATTTGACGGCAAACTGTCTACTTCGATCCTGAAAGCCAGAGACGCAACATTGGAAAATTCCAGCCTAGCGCAGTTTGTCTGAGCGCTGGATGCTATGACTGGCATAACAGCCGTTAACAATGGAGTCACTGGCCGCCTAGTCTGCCCACACAGCCCAGAGTAACGAGGTGTGTCTGCTGATGTACTTGGCACCAACACCAAAATGGAACTGGTGATCTACAATGTAACCGTCAATAACATTGACACTGAGGTCACTGCTCGGGATTACCACACCCCACCGCACGCGGACGAAATGGCGTATGTTTCGTGGATCCCCTTTTCAAGATCTGTGTGAATCACAGAATAAAAAAAAAATCTACATTGGCACTGATAGTTACAATCCGGATGTTGCGAAACGGCATCACAGGCAGGAGATTTATACTTTCAAAACAGAGCAATTAGCATGTGAATAGCGCAGTGTGCAAGCATGGTTGCCATCGACACGCAGGAGAAAAATAATGTGGTTTACTTCTTTGGTGGGGGAAAGGAAGGGTTGCGGTGGGAGGGGTCCTCTGTAAGTGACGTCATTTACAGGGATTGGTGCTGAGCTATAGAGTTTTATATTCTCTGTGTTTACCACATCCTACCGCATGTGGAAGAAATGGCGTGTGTCTCGCGGTTCCCAATTTTCATGATCTGGGTGAATCGCTCAAGGGCAATCAAAAACGACTTTGTAAGCGGAATTTTTATCAGTCAAAACTTTTGGGGAAAATGTGTACTTCCATTAAACTGAGTAAATAATCAACTCAATCAATCAGTCCTTTTATGCGCTCTCTCTCTTTTTCTCGACCCTTTGATTATTGTGTCACAGAATTCATGACTATGTTTTTAGTGTTAAAGTTTCATACTTTATTGGTGCATCCTCGACGTTGTTAAAAACTTAAATCGTATGTGTTTATAATTTCTGTCACGTTTAAGCTAATATCATTTTGAAAAATAAATAAATGTACCTGATTTACAATATTGATTACTCACTTTTTATCGGTATCAAACCTTTTCCGTCACACGCTTACCACCAAACACTTATGACATTGCCGCGTAGATAAAAGTAAGAAGTTATCAATATTATTGCATTATATGATATACAACTTTTTAGTGGGTATCGTATTGTGTCCATTTTAAACTCCACTTACGCAATATTAGTAATCAGACAAACTTTGGCTGTTCAAATATTCTGGAAAAATTACTAACAACCTCCCTAAGTCCTGGCCTGTCAGGATACGAAGATACGTAGTGTATCTATTTAACCAGTCTAAAGAAACAACCGAGGAGTTCTTATTTATATCTTCTCGGTACCCAAGCAAAATGGCGGATTTGCGTGAAGACTGATGCGCAGTGAACTGTAGCCCGCCTATATAGTGTGCAACGTTAGTGGGAGGAATGTAATCCATCTCTTACTCAAATCTGCCGTGCAAGCATTTTTCTTGCTGACCGAATTCAATATTCGTGAGCACCAAGGACGTTTTCCATCATTCTGTTATAGGGTGAGTAAAGTGTCATAACGCCACGCTCATTCCACATTTACCTAAGTCAGTTTTTGAGGTTTTGAGAAATTTAGCGTTCTCAACCTGTGGCTCAGAGTAAAACAGTGAGGCAGATGTGGATTAGCTTGTAAAATTAGGAAATAAAAACAAGTCAAAACTCTGCAATTTTTAATAGAAAAAAGACGATAAATGGAAGCTAACAGTAATATATAAACATTCAAGTTAATTTTTTTAAAATGACTTTTTAATGTGGAATGAGCATAAAGCTCAGTCAGGGTGCCGGAACGTCATTTACATTATGAGGCATTATGATGTTGATGACGACAGCATTTATTATTCATAAAGCTGTATAACAAATTTCGTATCTTGTTTATGTGTAAAAAGATCAATATACAAATTAGAAGTTGAACTGAGAGGTATGTGAAGACAAATCCCAGTATTAAAGAAAACGTATACTCTGTTACATTCAAATTGTCCCCAAACAAGGCCAAAAATTGCAAAATTTATAAAAGGCATACTCTCCTAGTAACACATCTTCTGACCAGTAAAAAATAATGTTGAAGTAGACCTAGACATGAATTCCAAAGTGAGCGCCCCAAACCTCCATCATTGTTATTTGACTTACTGTAATCTGTCTTCTTAAATATGTCTCCTCTTAGGACGTTCATATGTGTCTGTTTGGTTGTCTGTCATTTTTATTCTGATTGTCTGTCCATCAGCCTGGTTGTCTGTCCACATTTCTGCTGATGTACTGTCCAGTGGCAGCCGTATGTCCATATATTGTAACAATGTTACAGTGGAAATAAAAGTGTGAATCTGAATCTAATACAACATCACATTATCATCTTACAAGTTTACAGAAGTTGTTGGTCTGTCTTAGAATGCATTTTGTTAATTATAACACAACCTTGTCAGGAAGCCAAACCCAATCGCTACTGGAAGCAAAATAAAGAAGTAGATCTAACGGATCTTGTGTTAGCCACCCCCCCCCTCCCTCAACACCTCCCACCACCACCACCACACAGAGTAAGCTAAATATTTTTCCGTCTGATGGTTCAAGCTTCTCCCTCATGGTTCGTGGATAGATCGACTATTTCCACTTCATTTAGCCTTGCTTTGACAACCTACATTGCCTATTTAGCCGCGACAGAAAGTACTGATCATTTTGATTTATTTGAAAATGACATGAGACAGAAAAAAAGAAAGAAACAAGAGGGGAGGGTCTACGTTATCAGGATCGTGGCCTAGGGGCTGGGGAGGGAGGAAAGGAAACGAGAAAAATACGGACACTTCCAATTACTGGAAAAGATGTAGCATAGGAATAGGATTGGGGATGGAGCCAGGACGTTGAACCAGACGTGCAGAGTAAGGTGAGAGGGGCGTGGGAAAGAGGTAAATATAATGACTCTTGAACTGTCAAAGACTCCTTTTTAGCTTTGTGAGTGGACCATACGTCAATATAAGGGGAAAGCAAGGGAGGAGGGGGGGGGGTGCTGTGGTATTTCAAGACAATGAGTTCAGAAAGGGACATGGTCCTCAGGAAAAAGCATCCATGAGCACAACTCCAGCTGGCGACTAGTACTGGAAAGGGGATCTCACAGACAGTCTGTGAGGGATGTACTCGTAAAGTCTAAAAAAACAAAAACATGCAGCTGAAAAGGATTATTAGAAGGGAACATAGCATAGGTACAGCAGCATGAAATGGAAAGTCATGGGAAAGGGGAAGAGAAAGCAAGTAAGAATGGTATCTACAAACTAGGCCCTGTTGTTCTTCATCCAGGGAAATTATTCTTTGGAAGTGTCCAAATAAGGAACACACTTCAGGCATCATAAGTACCATCAAACGAAATAACCAACCACAAAGTCGAGGAGGGGACTCCCAATATGACTCAAAGAGAAGAAAAGATAAAGGCGAACAAAGACCTCGGCAAGACAGGAGTTTGGGAAAAGGGATGATAAGCAAGANATTTATTTGAAAATGACATGAGACAGAAAAAAGAAAGAAATCAGGATCGTGGCTGAGGGGCTGGGGAGGGAGGAAAGGAAACGAGAAAAACACGGACACTTCCAATTACTGGAAAAGATGTAGCATAGGAATAGGGATTGAGGATGGAGCCAAGACGTTGAACCTGACGTGCAGAGTAAGGTAAGAGGGGCGTGGGAAAGAGGTAAATATAATGACTCTTGGACTGTCAAAGACTCCTTTTTAGCTTTGTGAGTGGACTATACATCAATATAAGGGGAAAGCAAGGGGGGGGGGAGGGGGGAGGGGGAAGCTGTGGTATTTCAAGACAATAAGTTCAGAAAGGGGCATGGTCCTCAGGAAAAAGCATCCATGAGCACAACTCCAGCTGGCGACTAGTACTGGAAAGGGGATCTCACAGACAGTCTGTGAGGGATGTACTCGTAAAGTCTAAAAAAACAAAAACATGCAGCTGAAAAGGATTATTAGAAGGGAACATAGCATAGGTACAGCAGCATGAAATGGAAAGTCATGGGAAAGGGGAAGAGAGAGCAAGTAAGAATGGTATTAACAAACTCGGCCCTGTTGTTCTTCATCCAGGGAAATTATTCTTTGGAAGTGTCCAAATTAGGAACACACTTCAGGCATCATAAGTACCATCAAACGAAATAACCAACCACAAAGTCGAGGAGGGGACTCCCAATATGACTCAAAGAGATGAAAAGATAAAGGCGAACAAAGACCTCGGCAAGACAGGAGTTTGGGAAAAGGGATGATAAGCAAGGTGTAAACAGAAAGGTGAGAGGAACAGACTACCAGTCAAAATGAGAATTGAATCGTTAGGTTATTGAAAAAAAAAAGGTTTGATCTAGCAATATTTTGGCCCAGGATAAAAACGTCTCAAGTGATAGAGTGTTTCTCCTCCCTCCCCGCGGTGCAATAAAAAAACTCCGGGAAAATCATGATTGAGGAATATTTCCTTACTATAAATGTCATTTTATCCGCTTGACAGAAAGTAAAATTAATATATCTATAATCAGTCATTATTCATCCATAAAACCAATATTTTGTGTACAGAAATTATTTTGTTCTTCATGTCTGCAACAAATAAAATTTAGATACCAGATGGCCCCCATCACCTTTGCAGCATGACATCTCAGGTCCTGGTAGATTGACATAAACCTTATGTTGTCTGGCTGCATTTCTTGATAAACAGTCGCGAAGGTTAAATGAGGATTGATTATCCTCTAAACTTAGATTAATGATCACGAGCGCTGAAAATGGATTGTCTGATATTGTATCTCGTGTTTCGTAAAAGCCACAAATTTTTTAAGTGTGGTTTTCACATTATGAGATAGGCAGCACCAACATTATGTAATGAAAGTGAAGTGTTTTCCACGTACAAAAAGCACAGGAAGCTAGATCTTACCAAATCTGAGTAAGGTCGTGTCCAATTAAATGGACTTTGTCAGTTTACATAGGAAAAGCTATTTTCATCCAGTGTAGTGAGATTTTAGGCTTTTTGAAGGGTGAGAAGGAAATCGTCACGTGTTACAACAAAACCATTTGTCCCATTAACGATTAGCTGAATTAAGATCGATACGTTTTTGCTCTTGTCTCACTTCTGAAAAGACACATGTTCTGTCCAGTGAGACAGAGTGCCAAATTTCTTCATGGGTTTTCCTGGATGCACCTTGGTTTGTTCCGGTAAAATATTTTTTCTCTAATATCTCTATTATGTCCAGTCTCTGCCTGTGTCAAGGGTAAGTGACAAAGTCCCAAGCCCTAAAGATCAGCTTCAAGGCAAAGAAAAACAAGGTTGGGTTATGAGTGATTATGGCCAGTATTTTAGGCGACAGAAATTGCAGGACCATGAACTGATGAAGGAGAAGGTCAATAAATAAAAAGAAACTCGTATAGTCTGTGTTTGATACATAGAATATCCGACTTTGNAGTTGTAAAATGGGGTTAGGCGTCATTTTGGAGGCAAATGTTCACGCCTTTTTTTTTTCTTAAACTCGGTTTGTTTCCAAGGGACTGGGTTAAAATGAGAGGAAGGAGGGGAACAGAGGCGAACACGATAATTTGTAACGAAAATAGGAGGAAATTAGGTTAATTCGTTGGGTTTTCTGTTCTGAGCCTTCTCTCATATCCACATTCGAAGGAAAACAGGGACGACATGAGCGAAAACAGGCCCGTTTCGGGAGAAAGCAAGTTGTCGCAAAAGAACTAGCAAATGGCGTGTTGTTCGTAACAAGCCGCGTGTAATTACTTACGCCAGAACAACAAGACCGAATTTAGCATGAAGTGCTGGGAATTAGCTGTCTAGTTCTCCTGTCACCTCCATCAATTTGTAATGAAAACAGTCACGTCATGAAGGCAAACAATTAATGAAAACAGTTACAAGTCTTGTAGTTACGAAACGGCAAACAAAAAGCAACGATATTTTTTTTTTGGATAAACTGTTACATTTCGTGTAATGTTATAAATGGTGGCCTGTTTAATACAACTGTACATAATTATACAGTATTATATCTAATGTAGTCAGTAGGTAATTGGTGTTTCTTCCGAACCTGAGGTATTTATGTATCCCGAGAAGCCTAAGTCGACAATGTCTTTGCACTGAATAACAACTATTTGACCCTATTCCAAGGCAGCACAAGATGCAGTGAACACTAGATAGGTTTAAAGATGTCTTAATGTGTTAAAGTATTAATAAATGGCTATCTGTCTGCGATATTATCTGTCCATGTTTTTTCTATTTATTTGTCTGATTGTTTGTCCAGTTGTCTGCGTATGTTCTGTCCAATGGTAGCTGTGTGCCCATGTTTTGTACAATGGAAATAAACTTGTGAAGTCTGAAGAATCTATGTCGGCAAACAAGTGAATGCTTCTGTTTAATTTAGTACAATCATGAAACCATCCTCTTCACTTTTAATATTTTCACTGTTTGCACTAGGTTTATGTTGTCTTTTCCTCCTTCAACCCTGCCATCCACTTCTTCGATAATAATGATAATGATGAAATCAGCTAAAAAATATCCTTAAGCCGTTTATATGACGAACTGATCAAAACAGAGCCATAAAGGAAGTCATTGGTCAGTGATACACATCAATAAAGGAAGCGGTTACGATATAATCTGCGTCAATTTTTCATTTAGCGTGTTTACATACCAAAGACTTCCTAATATCTTTTCGAAGCATATCCAATTATACGCTGAACCCAGCGGAGCCAGATTCTTCCAGGTTAAGTTTTTAGACACTCCTGTCTGGTACTAGTAAGTTCTGTTTGAAATGATTTCAGTTACTGTGGTGAGAAGTGCTTGGAGTCTTGTCTCGCTACCAACTTACAAAACACTTCAGCCTAATCCGTCTGGGCGTTAAATGATTTGCCCTTGGTTGCTGCCATCTGGCATAGAGGCGTCTTATAAGCCTTGCCAGTTGGGACTGGAAAGATAATTCCTGCCAGTTTGACTCAGAAACCGATGTTGGCAGCTCGTAGACTGGCCTGAAATCATTTGGGGCGTCTCTTTTTCGATCGGCATCGATTTGATCTACAGAAAGAACTCGATGGCCAAGCCAGACACTAAATTATGTAGTCAAAATCGAAGGAATGTTTCAGTTTGCTTTAAAGTCTGGCTGCTACTCTTTTTCACGGCTAAGGTCAAGAACTTGGCCTGTGCGTTTCATCAGTTTTCATGTTAACATTTTTTTTTCCTTTCTGCTGCTTACAGGCACAATTATTATCATCATCAAATGAGCGAATGTTTCTAGTGAGACAGAAATGGTTGGGAAAACATATAAAAGGCGTACTACTGTGTTTATTTAAAACCGAAATGGGCAAGACCTCTGAGAATTCTCTCTGACATTGTCATTTTCTGGCTCTGTTCCAGTAAAGAATAAGCTCTACTCCCACCCCTTCCAACTCTGATGCCCCCTACTCCCTACTCCCTATGCCTACTTTTTTTTTTATCCGTGTGAGAAAACGATACATTACACTAAGCTAAGATCGAGAATGATTTGAGAAATAGTACGAGCTTGAAATTCCAGGGTACAATGTATCAACTGATCAATGGTTAACATTCACAGGCCTTCTGACTCTCTTCTCGCCATCTTGGAGAATGTGGGAGGGAGAGGATCAATTCATGATCCTGGCTTTTCGATTGATTAAATTCATTGTTTCCGCCTCTGTAGGAGGGCTAGTGTTGTTTTAAGGCGACGAGTAAATATCTCGGCCGACTGCCGACGTGCCGCTTCTTACTGTTTATTCAACGCCGTCCAAATAGCCATCAATTCCCTCGGCGTGACCGGTTTTGCTTTTATGGGCGTTAGCCGTGCCAATAGCTGTGATAGCTCCGATGATGCGTTTTGAGGTGGAGGCTAACAGACATAAAGCAGTTTCCCGCCGTTATCATACTGCTGTCTAGCTTATCTTCTGGCAAAGAAATATATATGGTGACAGTAGCCTACCCTTAAACGTGCAGAGTTAATAATGTAGTGGAAAATCACTGCCAGGTCTTATCGAATGAAGAGCAGCGTTGTAAGAAGTTAGGACAAAGCAGGACATAAATCTGAAATTAAATACCTTACGCTTACAGATTCCTAATCGGATGAAAATAAAGTGTTATCAATTGCCTTAGGAAGACAGTAAATAATGTCCTTTGGGCAAATTATGCAGAATTGGGCCTAGATTTGTGAGCCAGACTGCAAATGATTTGCATTCTTTCCGGATTTTGTAAACTAACCCTGAAGTTTGGATCATTTACTTCTTTTTGCTGTGGCCTTCTGAATGAAACACTAATATCGTTAAGTAAACTAGTTAAAATGTTTACGCTTTTCAATGTATCGGTTCCTAGCTTGAAAACGAAACGTAGGACTTACATTTTTTTAACAGCATTTTTAATAAACTCATTGCATATTGCAAACTATTAAAGAAAACTGTGTAACTTCTTGTATATGACTGTAGACAAAACAATTTCCTGGTTCAAAGAGGCAAATCAGATTAAGTTTTCGTAGCCTTCATACCATGGGAATTTGATTCTCCTTTTTTGGGGTGCCTCACAAATATCCTGAATGCTATTTCACTAGGTTTATGCAATTTTAAAAGCAACCATAACTGCGAAAATCAAACAAAGATGGACGAGTAGTGTATTTTTTTTTAAGATTTTGCTTCAATTAGGGATCCACGATGACCCTATATTTCCAATCTCCAAACTGAACTTGGTACTCGCAGAATCACTGACTCATTTACAAGTTCACAGCGAAGATTGTCAGAATTTGCTGGTGGCATACTGTGTAAATTCTCTCCAGAGCCCGCGGGAAAATGTTCACCCATGCTCTCTAGCTTAAAAATTAACGATAGCCCAAAGAGTTTCTGGCCTAATTTCCACAAGTTCTTCCCTAGCAAGTGGCACCAAAAAAAAGGGGGGGGGGAGGTGGAACCATCTTAAACGTGCTTAAAATTACCTTAGCAAATGCACAGATAGGCTGATTTTTAGGCTACGTCAAATAGGGCCTACTTCCCTCACTTTACTCATAGAAAAACGCAAGGCAAAAACGTCACCAAGCCACTTTGATACTGAAATTCGTACTTTGCTCTATTACCCGACATAAGTACAGCCATTTTGCCCCTTTCGCTTAACTATATTTTGAATTATCTGTTTTTATGGTTTTTAATTCATGTTTTTAAAACATGACGTTTTGTTATCCTTTGGCAGTTGTATTGTTTTCTTTCATCCTAAGGCTTTCCACATATTGCTTTCTTCACATGTCGTTGAAAGATAATTTCTCGAAAATCTGCAAAGAATCAATAGCGTTTTTACTCTTCATTCACTGGCCATAGTGTTGCTACGTTCTAAAAGGACAACATCCCAGTATCTCGTTGTGTGATGGACAGCTGATACTGGAATAGAAATGAATTTATTATAGATTAAGATGTCCTTGATAACAACCTAATCGAACTCAAATTGCGGGATGGCGTTCACTTGACAGTTTGGAAATTACTTCCGGGTAATAATTTTCTCCAGTAGCAATACCCAGCCGTTGTGGACACCGTTGGATGTATAGAAATTATTAGAGCATGCACTTTATGTTACCCTCAATTTCCGCCAGATTCTCTGTCCAATTACGATTTTTCTCACTCTCAAGGTCAATAGATTTAAATCCTTTTGGAGTGGAACCTTTGTAAGAGTTTGTATACACACACACACAGACACACACACACACACACACACACACACACACACACACACACACACATACACACACACACACACACACACACAATACACACACACACAATACACACACACACACATACAAACACAGACACACATACACACACAAAACACACACACACACACACACACACACACACACAACATTCAAAGAAAGCATTTTCTTCAAACCTCAGGGTGTCTTTAAAAATACTTTTACAAGCGTAGTATTTCATTGCCCCCAAAAGGTTTAATACTTTTGGGAAGGGAATAAGTTGAACTTCATGATGATACGAAAGAAAAAAATGGAACAAGTGTGATGACTGTGCAAATTGATCTAATTGTTTTAGATCTGCATATCCAAAAATCGAAAATTACCGAAACTCCGATAATCGACCTTCCCATAATTTTCGGATCTATTCCTTAGGGCTGGTGATCATCCTTCCGAGCTAAGAACGAGAAATGTTTTGTGCACTTTGGGAAGACGCATGAGGGACAAGGTAGCGAGCTGAAGACAATAGAATTTCCCAGAAAAAAAATATACTTTTTTTTCTTTGTTTCTCAATACTGTGGCTTGCACTATGTATTAATGCCTTCATTTTTTATCTTCCCTTGCCCTTTGCCATTTAGCTGATGATGCGCCTATTTTTACTGGACTAAGATAAAATGAAAATGTGGTGAACTATATGCGTAAGGCGGCAGTGGTGATGAAAAAAAAAAAGATGAAATTATTATCTTTATGGCGCTCCTGTAGAACCAATCCTCAGCTTTACTTCACTATGTTGAGAGCGAGGATAAAATAAATGCCAGCACCAGCACCAGCCGTGTGATGCAGCGGTCGAATTTTGCAGCCAGATGTCAACAGGATCGGCCTGCAAACAACACATGGAACAGTTATTACAGTAACAGCGGGAGGCTGGACACGGTGCGTCTCGCGCTCCTAGAATTAAATGTCATTTTTCTAGCCATAATCATAGTCAGTGAGGCAGTAATAACTACAACAGTAATTGACGTTATTTTAAAACAGAAACAACATCGGGCAGTGGTGGCGGGGTGGGAGATAAAAGAGGGGAAAAAGCCAGTCGAGCGAGTCTGGGGAGAAGGATAATTCCCCAAACCGCCGGAACGGTTTTAAATACTTTCTTTCTCATCGGTAATCGGACGAGGCTGATTCCACGGGGATCGATCAGTCATGACACGATTGTGATATCATTTTCCACGTAAGATCTTTATTACGTCATGATTTACCTTGTCATTTCAGCTCCACATAGTTCATGCCTAAAGAGATTAGGTGTCAAATTAAAAATATGTTACACTTAGTCACTGCGAGATTCAAGACTCATGTCACAAGAATAGTACATGAACATCCAAAGAGATGGCTACAAAAATTAACAAAGAACAATAGCACAAACAAATAAGAACAGCAATGCATTGGCCTCAGGCCTGGTACTTCACACAATAAATATTCTTGGGCACTTTATTTGACTTAAATAGAGATGGAAGAAGAGGAGTAAGAAGAATGACATCAACAGGTGGGGGAGAGGACGGTAGTCGGAATGGACACAGGAGGACATACTTCTTACCATATCCACTTCGGAAATGCTGTCAAAACTTGCCAGAATAACTTCAATACCAATCTCGAGAGGATCACCTGAGGATGAAGGAAAATAATTTATGATGCCAAAGGTAAGAGACTGCAAGCGTTAGTGATTGTCGTCTGTACTGTAACAATGGTAACAACATACATATATATCAGACGGGCCTAAAAAAAAAAGCTTCCTGAAATCCCAATAATAATGATTCAAATAGTTCAAATTCGTATTTTCAGTAATTCAAATCTGTATGCAGTTGAACTTTGGCACGTCAATTTTCAATATCTCGACGCTACTGCATGGTTATGTCATAGCTGAAAAGTTCAACACACACTAATCGGTCACTACTGTAACTTCAGTACAAAGTACTGTAGAGCGTAGGAATAATGTGGAGTAAACACTGTCAATAGCCATGCGACCATGACGGTCACCTATTCAAAATGGGCAGTCAATGGTTTCCCCTTTATGAAACTTTCAGTTCGATCTCCTTTGTTGCCGTCTTTACAGGTTCTACTTTCAGTTGTACTTTTGTGGTGTACTATGACCTAGTGGGTGTGAGTGAGTATTTTTTCCGTAGATAAATTTAAAGACGTGGTGGGAGGGCCAGGGAAAAAAAGAGAGAACACGATAAAGCCTCGACCATGATTCTCATAGCAATTACTTACCCCAAGGATGCACTTTTAAAGTACGCTAGTGACTGTAAGCATGCCCTCTCTCCCTCTTCCCCTTCCAGATAAAAAACAAAAACCAAAAAACTCTACCCACAGCGAATATTTTCCTTAGATTTGGATTCAGTTCGACCATATTTCATTACTGCGTCGTAGCGTCGATTGCAGCTTTCTGGCGAGAATCTTTTACAAGCAAAAATCTATACGCGACCCAAAAAACGAGGGTTCCTGTCTTGTAACTGATCTTTCTCTGAACTCTGTTGTTTGGGGCTGACGACTTTACAGCATCAATTCAATTTTTCATTTCAGCTCAATTTTATTTCCAATGTAACACCAGTTACAAAACATGGAATGACTGCTACTACAGGTCAAACTTTTTAATACATCAACATCATGGGACATTCGGACTTCCGTTTTACAGCATGAGAAAGAACTTTACGTCACAGCGAAAGAACAGAAATATCCTCCAGGAAAATTTAAATGTAACTGAACAAATAAACTGATTAATAAATTGTCTACATGAATATGAATTCCGCCATAGCCAAAGACAGTCAAGGGAACGCACACATGGTGAACTGCTTCTAGTAGATGACAGCAGATAATTTTTAAGAATTTAATACGACGGTAACAAACTTTATGATGCATCGTTACATTTATGCATTTCTTTGAAGAAATATCTTTCCCAGAGTGAGTGAAATTCCAGTTTCAATTTTCATTCAATCGAACCCAGGATACATAGTAACATATGGGTGGTTACACATAGATAACGCATAGCAATACATAGACAAAACAAAATAACTGCATATTATATACTCATAGACAATACAACATAATAGCATATACTCTTAGACATAACAATATAATTGCATATATACTAACTAAAGGAAATGAAAGTGAGGGACAAGGTGAGATGATAATAAACATAAATGAAAAAAACATTTTGCTATGATTGGGAAGGAAATGTTGCGTAATAATAGGATCGAAAGTTCCGGAATTCAGGATGACTTTACAAAAACTAGCAAGATTTAAAACAGTCTGTTTGTTTTGATTAGAGAGGAGTTCATGGGCTTTTGGACATTGAGGTGTCTGTAATATTTTTCTTTCAGAAAGTTGCGTCTTTCATTTGTAATTTTTTTTAACATTAAAATAGAGCGTGGAACTCGTCTTCTAAGTCCAGAATTACAATAATTAATATCTACATTTGGTGTTCATTGATATTTGAGCTATACCATCTACCAATCCATATCCATTGCAGCCAGTCAAAATAAGGCTTATGTCGCCAGACTAGGATCTGAGATATCAGGCTCTAAGAAATATTTGGGTTTCGAATGTTTTGAATGTGACAGAAACTGAGAGTAAATCATATCTGTGTGGCAAAATTCTTTACTGGTGCAGCGTAATGAATTCGGGGACAGAGAAGACGGATACGCTTTCAATTATGCTGCCTCAAAAAATCATATTTGTCGCCCACAGGATAGTGTGTACAAAATCTGCGTAAATCTTTCACAGCTGGAGAGGCCTGACAATGGATTCAAGTGAAAAGGATGGCCCGATAGCCAAATGCTTGGCGAAAGATCATCTAGTTTGAACTAATCTAGACTTGGGGGAGCTTCAGCTTATGTAGCACTGAAAAGCAAAAGAAGAGGGGAAAAGGGTCAACAAGAGTGAATGAAAAACTCGTACAGATTCATGCTACGCTTATCCAAATCTCAAGAGTCCTTATAATGACAGAATGAGGATTCCCCAAACCCTTATCTGGCCATACACCCCACAGTGCGTGAGCACGGTTTACAGCATAACGTATACAAGTACAGAATGAAATGGATGTTCTCCTTCTTCCTCACNTTAAACCATAGAAGAACACACATCCCCTTCCACCCCATTCTCCTTTGAAGCCTTCGTGTCACTTTTCCCAAAAATACAAAACTCCACAACAGGCCGCCATCTTGTTCTATTGCCTAGGTCGATAACGTTCAAACACGAACAGCAAAAAAAAAAAAAGGAGGGAAAAAATATAGAAGAGCGAGAGAAACAGAAAAGGACTCTCTTTTTTTTTTTTCGTGTCATGTGGCATGCCCTTTGCCGAGCGCAGCATTCTTGCCAGCCTCTCTGACATCCACTCTGCTCAGCGCCAGGCGTCCTGTATCCACGATCCCCCATGCTCTTATAGGCTTTCTCTTCAATGCCTTTTTCTTTTCCTAGAAAAGGATTATGGTGATGAAATCCCTGAGCAGCGTATTCAATTTTATGTTCTTATTAAACAAGAGAGTTTCGTTATTTCATCCATCATGATAGCAATGATGATAATGATAACAGGACAAATTTAAGAAATGGAAGAAGAATACCTATGTCTAAAGGGGTCGCCAATGGCTTCTAACATGCCCTCTAGTACTTGTCTGGTTTAAATCCCCACTCAGATTTGCTTCACAGTTGAAATAATGTATTGTCAGGCAGGTATCGATACCCAGTACTTTTTATGATATCAGTAAAGAAGGATAATATTTTGATCAGTCTTATATGATTTGCTATGACTTGGTCAAGAAGCTACAACTTGCCCTCATACTACAAATACGTTTATCGGCGACTTTCCAGGTCAATGGAAGTCTGGATTGTGTAATTGTGATCTGGAATTGATTGACAATAATCAGCATACTTTTGATTAAACGTTTAATGACCTGATTGGGTTTTGAATTTATCCTTCTTCAGTAGATAAATTTATATCAATGATTTAATGACAGATTAATAATTGATGATGGATAATGCAGTTATGATTTTACCAAAAAAATTACTCAGTATCGAAACCAGAAAAGTACTCGGTATCGCATCGATGTCATACATATGGTATTGGCCAAACCATTTTTCTTGTCTGAATTCAGAGTGAGGAAAGAACACCCCACAAAGTTTCTTTACTCTTCTCTCCCTCAAGCTGGGTGAGTTCTTCATCCAGTTTAGAGAGTAACACACACAAAAAAAAAAAACGGAGACGAAAAATGAAGAAATGTGAGGACGCAATGAAAATGCATTCAGCGGTCATTGGTGCGGGGCTTCGATTATAAGGTTTCCAGGAATGTTGTATTACACCAAATGTAGCAACTGGTGTCTGGTTGTCAAGCTCGTGTTTACTTCTCGGCACTGGAATAATATTGGGCCGGAAACAGAAACACGGCTCAGAAGACGTCGATGGATACCGGAGAATGACGGGCAGGGTTGTGCCTTAGTCGATGTCGGTTTTGAGTACTTCCGATACCGGCCTTCAGTGCGAGTGGTCACTTTTAATCGCTGGATTATTCGGTATTGTTAAAGCCGCTGTTTTAATTCAATTTCACTTTTTTTTTTCATTTTAACGTTAAAATTTGCCAAATGGCTAACTTCCCAAATAACTCTCGACAGTGCCAAAACATCATGTATACATCAGTTTGTGCCATTAACATCTAGATTTGAAGTTTCCATCTGGGCCCTTCTTTTGACCTATGACCTCAGTATTTTACACTAACATAATCTGCAATTTTTGTGACATTATCGTATCATGTATTGACGACAATTGCAATGGAACCGTAAACATTCGAGTCCGTAGATATTTGAAAATATCTACGAAAGGGCAGCCGTCCTGCAAAGGAGAGAAGTGGAGTACGGACGATACACAATGCCTTGCCACTAGATGTATGGATGTAGTATGGCACACTGGCAGGCTCCAAAGCTGTGTGTTTTGGATAGAGTTGTTCACTGTTAACCAGCGTGGGGGATGAGATGTATGTTGTGAGCAGTCCATGACGTAAATCTAATTGTCATGGGGGATGAGATGTATGTTGTGAGCAGTCCATGACGTAAATATAATTGTCATGATGATTTAATATTCATATACTGTCCCGTCGTCTACTACATCGTCCGTCTATGTACACACAGCTGTAATCATGTGAATAAACTTGCTAAAGTTGTTGACTATAATGACTATCTGACCTCCATAACTTTACGTCATACCAGTAATGAAGCTCGGTAAAGATGGCATATTTTCGGAATTTTCACAGATGTCCAGTTTTAACAAATCACTGTTCATTTTAAGCTGTGACACTGTAGATAATTTTACTAAGAGTATCGACTTGTTATGTAAAAAATTTTTGAAACTATGTTTTACTAAAAGTTTCCTAACGCTTTATGCTCTTAATTAACACTATGTGCAAAGAATTGTGTATTACGTTATGATTAAGTAATTTTACTTTATATTGGACGCACAGTCGAATAACCCCGTTTGGCTGTGCCCCCGTTGTAAAGGGGTCGTTTCCTTTAACCCTCTAGTGCCCAGCATATCAGATCTGATACATTTCGTGGAACAAAGAAAAAGCAAACCAAGATCATCACCCCACCATAATAGTGTGAAGTCGCATGAGCGGGCATTAGCCTGGATATGAGACTTATAAACCGCATTATTATTCTTCTTATTATTATTATCATTTTGATGCCTGTTCCAGCATAGTGGATCCAGAAGTGATCCAAAAACTGGAGCTCGGACTTTTTGTGCCATTGTAAATAGGGCTGGGCACTAGAGGGTTAAGCAAATAAAAATAAATAAAAAATAGGTAGTTTACATGTTCTACTACACTATATTTCTCTGCTCCATTACTTAGGGTATGTTTTTCTGTTTGTATGTTTGTCTACATTTCATTAATCAGGATTGAACAAGCTTCCTACTGAGAGCCTTGAGACTCTTTATGAAACGCCAAAATATTTTCCAAGCCGCAGAGGGATAGCTAGCTTTGATCAGGTCCTTGGAGAGTGCTAAAGACGCATATTAATTGTGAAACAATTTACAATGTCCCGCCGGTTTCGTAATAACCTTGTTTGAATGCCGTTTTGCATCCCTTGTTTCATGTTTCCTATAATTGGTTTCATTTCCCCTTCTTTTATACATTGATTCTTTTTTTTTTTGCCGAAGCTGAAACGCCTGCTTAGCCCCAGATTGAGGTTTCATTTTTTCAAGATTAAGCAAGCATTCTAAATACATGTCGTATCTCAAAGTAAATGATATGCAGCATCCCCAAAATCCTTGATTCAGGGCTCCTGTGGGCCAAACCGTCTTTCAATTTCACAGCTCTCTAACGATCTTTCTGAATGTACGATAAACCAATCAGTTCCCTTTCTCTTGCTCGGGGCACTAGGAATTGGTTTCTTGCACGCAATTCGAGGAGCGGGTTCAAAAGGAAATTAGCCTAATAATAATGAATTTCAGGGCAGGAGAGAACTTTATGAGACACCAGTGCGTAATTGTAATCTG
>JAWQUT010000211.1:354800-372300 GCA_033807755.1 Ellobium chinense
TGTTGGTGCACAAATGCATGTGTGTTTGGTAGGGAGAGCGGGTTTGGGTGGAGTGTTAGAGGAGAAATGAGATCTTCAGGCATATGGCTTGTATTTTTATGCTCACTTCGCATGTGTAGGGTATGTGTAAGTGTATCTGAAGTATTGATTACAAAGAGAGCAATGTTTCTAATTAAGTGTTTTGTACTGTATGTTGTATGTTGCTGGAAACGAAACAGATGTTCCTCATGTGGACAATGAAGTTGTATGTCATCTTATCTTCTGCCTTTCTTGCTTTTCAAATGATGTTTCGATTGTGCTGCCATTGAGTGTTTTATTGCTGGATGTCAGACACGTTCTACATAAATTACTATTAATAAAATGCAATTTTCCATACTACTCCAATCAAGCTCATACGTACAACTGACGCGATCTAATAGATGTTATTGCTTATCAAAAGCACCACTCTTTTATTCGAGGGCGAAATGAGCAATGTTAGCAGAGACACGTTTGATATGTTCTTCTTCACATCTACTACTGAAACTCTGAGTCCGCTCTCTCCACTCACTCCAATGCTTAACTGACAGTCAAGTGAGGGGAGGTATCTCAAGACTGAAGAATGGCGCAAATGAAAAGAAAATTCGAAGTTTACACTCTGATGCAGCAACAGCACGTCAATGCAAGAATGGAAGCTTGGTAAAAGAATTTCTAACATGACATTTACTCATCCTGTAGTTAAAGCTGGTAGTGCTCTTAACCGACTGAATGTGGCATTGCTCTTGACCTAGACTGAAAGCTAGTATTTTTCTTAATCGACTGAAAGTGGTATTGCTCTTAACCGACTGAAAGGTGGTATTGCTGTTTACCAGAGTGATAGCTGGTACTGCTCTTAGCCGAGACCGAAAGCTGGTTTTTACTCTTAGCCGAGAATGAAAACTGGTATTGCTCTTAACCGACTGAAAGTGGTATTGCCCCTAACCGAGACTGCAGATTCTAACGACCATCCGTGGATAGACAGGTCCATGGACACTACAATACAAGAACAAACGCATCATCCATGAGCTTCACCAAACAAGTCACGATTCTACAGAAATTACTGAAACGTTTAAAGCAATACTTCAAGCACTGCAGCTAAAATGGCCTAAAGTTTCCGTACTTTCTGAGGAGCAATGGGAGAACTTTGAATAACAACAAAGTTAGCATGATTATGCACTTTAGCTTCCAACATCGGACCTGTCCCTCTACAAACCCAAAACTCCATAACAAAACCTTTACATAAAAAAACAAAAAAACCGACAGCTCCATTCTGCATTCTCTTTCCTCCACAACTTTCGATTAGTGAAATCGCTTTGTGTGACATGTGACCTGTTTATATCAATGCCAGAGGCAACCCTCAGAAGCTGAGTTAATGTTTTTCCATCTGATCCGCGGCGAATTTTTGGTCACGGCTATTTCCAGAGCCCGCAATGAAATCTGGGAGAACCCCTGAGGATAAATTTTACTGGCGTGTTGCCCGTGATGTGGTCCGGTTGGGATGACCGTATGTCATGACCAGAACGCGGCTCCCGAAATGGCCTTTCGGATATCGATAGAGCTGTGGAAATTTATTGGCCGAGCCGCCGAAAAAAGCTGGCACGTGACCGCCACGAAAAATCAGTATGGGCTACATACGAAGCACATGGTAATGAATGTAGTATCTTGAAACCAAATCTCTGAAATGTAGACTGACTGTATCGGTAGTGCCAACTAACAACGTCGGTCGCAAAGAAAGCGTTAGTGGACGTACGACTTTGTTCGTTAACTGTTTCATCATTGCTGGTGAGTGCATTCTAAAACTTTGACTGAATCAGCATTTTCTGTGAAACAAAGTCGTAAGTCACAAAGTGTAAGAGGCCGCATGACTTTGTCCGTTCACCGTTTCGTCTTCGATGGTGATGGTGGATGCATTCTGAAACTTCGACTGCATCGGTAGTGCTGCCGAACAAAGTCGTAAGTCACAAAGGCAATACAAAATGACTTACGACTTTTTTCTTTCACAATACCGTCATCAATGGTGGATGCATTCTGAAAGTTCGACTGCATCGGTAGTGCTTGCGAATAAAGTCATAAGTCGCAAAGGCATTGCCAAAGGATGCACGGCTTTGTTCCTTAACAATACCGCCTCGAAGATGGATGACCAACTGTAGTAAATCTCTTCTGGTCAAGCTGAAATATAGGACAAGGGAGTGGCCATTACGGAAATAACATACTTTGGCACGATATTTGGCCCACATAATATGTTTTTCAATGGTTTGGTAAAAATAGGTTTCCTTTAAATCTGCCTAAGTCTAAGATCAAATTTCAATGCCATTCTTCTTTTGGCATTAATTTATAGTTACGGTGCTCAGGCACAAAAGTATGACGCACCAAAGTATAAAATGCTGCGCAGTCACATTCCGTGCATGGAGTGATTAATTCAAACAGAGATACAGCGTGTCTGAGTGTCCATAGTTTTGACACTAAGGAATTTCGAATCAGTTTCGAAACTCAAGCTCTGGTTGTCCTATTCGGAGACTTTTATCGATGTTAGTTGCATGTCTAGACTCTTTTAGTTTCAATTCCATGGCGCTCTGACACATCTTCTATTTTTCTAACCAATCTCTCTCTAGCATCCACCACCTTCCAGCTCCCACGCGCCAACGAAATGTTCCCTCATCTTCTCCCAACTTCCCATCCGCCACCGTCTCGGCTTCTTCTCTCGACGGCGTCTCCTTTTCAGACCTGTTGACTATCTATCTTCCCTGTTTCCGACGTCTCCAGGGTGGCCGAGGCTGGTTTTCTGATTCGATCTCGACTTCTTGCTATCTTGTTTCAGGCCAGCGAATAATGGTTAGGTCGATGACCTCTTTAGATGACCATCAGCTCACGCCGCTACCCAATACACGCCGTCCGTGCACAGAAAATTAGTCAGGAGTCAGGAGTGACAGACCGGATAGGGAGAAGAAGGATACGGAGAGAAAGAGTGACGGACAGACATATATATGGACACACAGAGAGGTTGGCGACCGCCTTACTTTCCGACCCAGTCCCAGCAGGCTTTATGATAGGATTTCCTTTTCACCTTTCTGGCAATACAAATCATTAATTCTCAATCACATGAGTGTGAGATGTCCTCTCTTAACACTAAGCAAGTTACTTATATTACTTGCAGAGGAATTCCATATCCCAATGTCTACTAAAACACTGACCACATAAGTTAAGTCTATAACTACGACACTTCATGTATGTCAAGATAGCTTTCAACATCGGTCCTGTCCCGCTACAAACCCAAAATTCCATAACACAGGCTTTACTGAACAACGACAACGCAATTCCGGCATTTTCCTCTTCCTCCACAACTTTCGATTAGTGAAATGGCTGTGTGTGACACATGACCTATTTATATCAATGGCCAGTTGCCCGTGATGTGGTCCGGCTAAGATACCTTTTCCACCTTTCCGGCAATACAGATCTTTAATTCTCATTCATACAAGTGTGAGATGTCCTCTCATAACATCAAGCAAGTTACTTTTTATCACATAAACAGGGACTATTTCCGGTGACATAAAAGTGTGTAATCATTTTTTGGTATGTCACACGTTACATAAATTTGACCTTTGACTTGCTTACGAATACTTTGATTGGAAGCCTTAGAAACCTCCAGGCGTATGAATATGTGTCGTCATTTCTTTTGTGTCATGAATATATGACATCATTTCTTTTGTAGCTATTTTCACAACCGAGGGGTTTCTCTCCGTTTAGATTTTTTTTTTAAAAATCAGTCTGTCTTTCTTTACTGTCTTCATTCTCTTCACGTTTCAGTTTCAGTTCAGTTAAACATCTGAATTTAAATACTTGAAATGTCACAGTGTTTCTGTGGTCTAAAGTTTCATCGATGAATGTTAGCTGTTTGGATCTACTTTGTGTCGCGTAACTGTCTGGTTCATTCAGTTCAGTTGTGATTGATGTGTCTCAAACAGGGTGAGGGCCACTTCAGAGTCCTTTTCACGCTTAAAAGTTCATTTTTTAAAATTAGTTAGAGTCTATATGATAAAAAGAATCTGAAACTCGTGTTTGTTCGAGATCAGATTTATGAATTTTGTTATACATTTATCATATTCCCTCCCCAGAGGTTTGCGAATACGATAAATGTATAACTCATTTTCATAAATCTGATATAAAAAATAAAACACTCAGTACAGATCCTCTATATATTACATGCTGAGGAATTCCATATCCCAATGTCTACTAAAACACTTAACCACATGATTTTATCTATAACTACGTCACTTCATTTATGTGTAGAAAATTGAAACACGCTACATTCACGTTGTCAAGGGGAGATTAACAACACCCACGTGTTATATTTGAATACGCACTACTAGGCTAACTACTCTCCACGGTGAAGTATATAGTCATTGGGAGTGCCCGATTTTCATACTTTCTAGAATGGTACATTAAGGAGATAAATTTATGCACGTATTGTTTAGACTGACAGTCACCAGGCGCCGTAGTTTTCATGGGCAGCACAGCATACTGCCAATGTCAAAACATGCGAGGAACTGACGAACTCTGTAATGGTAAATAGTGTTTTCTCTATAATTATGCTACTAAATGAGGAAGGGAATTATCATCAGTGTTTCCTATTGCAAAATGGACTCATGCCAGCCTCCGTGACCCAGCCTCCGTACAGACCAAAGCCCTCACTGTTCGGCGAAGCCTCCCTTTGAGTGCTTCGGTCTAAGTCTAGGCTGGGATCAGTCCATCAAACAGCAAAAGAGACGAGGATTGCCCGTTCTTCATTACTCATCTTCTGGTTCTTAAACAACGGCTGCTTTCACCCTCCCTGTCCATTTCCCTCTACTTATTCCCCATCCCCTATCCTCCTCCTCCCCCCCCCCCCCCCNGCCACCGTGTTGTTGACAAACAGAAAGATAGACAAGCAGACAATCGGTAAACAGAATATAAGCACAGCATAACATCACTACATCGAATCCCTTGGAAAAGCCGCACGGAATTCTTCTCGGTGTACAGATATGAAACGTTTACGGAGTCCTTTATTTTTCTTTATCAAAAGAATACTTTCTAACTTAAAGACCTTCCACACTCAAAATCGTGGACTGGTCATCCGGAAATCAAGTTCGCGGGGATCCTAGTAGATTATACATGTGTAGATTCGTATCTAGATGCGTAGGTGGGAATGGCAATAGTCATCAAATAGCGAGATCATCGATACACAGTGTTCTTAAATAGCAGACAATGGGAGGACACAAGGGCAAGTAAATCCTCAAACTCCAATGATACTCCAAAACCAGACACAGACTTAAGTCACCTTGCCCGACCACCATGCCCTAGCCAGTGTTGAATAAAGCCAATCGGCGCAAGAACAGACTACAAGTAAAGTACTAGTAATCGGATTTTCTAGTAGCCTATTAACGAAGTCAACGAGGAGAAAATGGCAACACCTGACAGGAAAGAGAGAGTAGGAAGGGAAAACTCTCCGGCAAATACAGAAGAGAAAGAAAGAGACGATCAGATTGTATGAATCTCTGATATCTGCTATATTACGAGGTGCGATCCAAAAATCTCCTAACTGTGTCTGTAAACGCTCGCAATTTATAGGTTTTGCAATCAGAATCTGCCATCACCTTCCAAGGGATCCAACTGATGATCGGCCCCATGATTCCAGAGCCGCTGCCAGGCATAGTAGCACCCCATTGCATTACGGCCGAGAGTTGAGCCTGTATGTGGCGCCCATCCTTCGTCCGTTAAAGGTTAACATGCACATCTAACAATCTTCCGTTTTCAAGTACTGTACTTTTTATCTCTGAGAATTATCAATAACGTCCATCGAACTAATTTCACGAACAAAGAGCATCGTTCTGTCACTGCGCGTATGTGTTTTACCATGTAGTAAGGTGGGCTGGTGTGATCGGGAGTTTGGCCTTTCCGTTAAGATTATGAAATGGTAGTCTCTGAAAACCAGGTCGCCACTGTATGTGGTCGTGCTATACGAAAGGTCGCTGTACCAGGTTCGATTGTCTATTTCTGCTGTTATTCAAAGAATTTAATGTAGCTGTTATTCAAAGAAATGTAGCTGTTATTCAAAGAAATGTAGCACCAAATGTAAGTATCGGAGTAAGTTATTTGAATCGCACCTCGTATATTGTGTCAGTGCTCAGAATGTAGCAAGGAAGATGAAGTGGGTGGAAGGCGAGTGAGAAATTGCCCGATTTATTGCCAAAGACGGTGAGAAGCAAAGGAAAGATAGGCAAGCACACAGGAAGACAGACTGGCAAACACACTGCATGAGGAAAGCGATCAAAGATTTGCTCAGCTAATACACTTAGGGCCGTGCACATTGATTAGCCAGTTGCGGGTAAGACAAAGTTGATTTAGACAGACAAATAGGCAGGCAGACATTCAAGCGGGTAGGTGGCTTGACAGACAGACGGATACATACAGGCGTGCAGGCAGGCATGGGAGCAGGGAGTAGGTAGTTAGCAGACAGGCGAATATATAGACAAGCATACAGACAGGCAGGCAGGGAGGTTGGCAGAGGGACAGGAAGACAGACAGACAGACAGGCAGACAGACAGACGAGCAGACAGACAGACAGACAGACAGACAGACAGACAAGAGATTATTAATAACAGGCAGACGGACATACATAATTCGGACAGACAGACAGACAGACAAGCAGGCAAGCAGACAGATAAACAGACCAGTCACTGGCATCATATGTTATGGTAGCCACAAAATACATACAAACATTATAACCGACAGACAGACCGGATGAACAAGATTGGTGAGTCATTCATAGTCAGAATATCTCCCTGTATCTCAGTCTTTGAACAGAGAATAATACGCCAGACATAAGGAATGAGATGGAGAGGAGCTGGATATGACCAGATAACACAGAAGGCAAAAACAAAGGAAGGAAGATCTAGCAATGCAATGACGATCAACTTGTATTTTGTTCAATACGCGACGGCTGGGAACATTAATGAACCAATTTCTTGTGGAGCCTACTTAAAAAGTGTGTCAGACGAAGGAGGGACTGCGAGAAACAGAGACAGAGAGAGAGAGAGAGAGAAAGTGCTGGGCTAATTTGGAATAAAAGTAATCGATTATTGTGATTACTGTGAAATGTGTGGTAATCAATTCTTTTTATTACTCGACTGCTGTCCGATTACTGAATGAGAGGAAAGTATTGCTGGCTTGTAAGAGAGACGGGTTTTTAAGAACATGCTATTGGATCAAAACACAAAAATTCTCCCCTTCCATTTTCCATTTCTAATACTAGCATGGAGGTCAGATTACCTGTTCTTCCCAACATTTCCCGCATCCTTTTCCCTCGAACCCCCCTCCCCNCCCCCCAAACAAAAACCCACAAAAAAAAAAACACCGCAGTTTTTGAATGGAATTCATGCCTAAAAGCCAAGCGTGCCATCAAGTAATCGTCACAAACTATCGAGTATTATTCAATTATCTGTAGCTCGAGTAGTATGTAATCGCGATTAGCAAAGGCAAAAAAGTCCAGGGATCGCTCAACACTAAGAAACAGAGCGGGAGAAAAGCTGAGAAACAAGATGGAGGAGTCATAACAGCCCAGTCTAGCGGATAGTCCTAGACAGCAGTGTTGCCACTCGCAAGAATTTTCCTCGATAGTAGAGTGAAATAGCTTTACGAAAAAACAACATTCCCTAGGTAGGAAAACAAATCACTTCTCGTAAATTATTGCCAAAACAAAACAAAACAAAAAAACATCGAGAAAGTATAGGGTGGGTAAAGTGCCTTTTTTTTCTAATTTTGAACTGTAAACTTCTAGCACTTTTGTCCACTAAATTTGCATCAACATACTGTATAGGGTAGTCACTCTCGCTATAGGGATAAAGCATATGACCGGAGTGGCAACACCGCTAGCCAGTTCGGCTAGGTCAAGACTAAGTGAAACATTGTGAGACGGATAATAAGGAACATCAAAGCTCAGCAAAATGAATAGTAGAAATTAGTTTTTTTCGGAACAGAGGAACTTGTGGCTTCAATAACAAACTTGCTTTCTTAACACTGGAGGTCAGCTCATTGGCAAACATCATTCAGGAAGATACACAAGTACCGTAAAGATATAGTGATGCGGACTAGTACAACATGTCACTAACATGGGTGAAGACGGGGTTTTCTTCTTCAACTGATGGAGTCTTCTCGGCATTACCAAACACAGCATACGTGAGATACCAGTACATGAATTAATCATCAGGTAATCATGTCTGAAATATCAATTATCTAAATACTTCATGTCCATTAACTCCCTCTCTCTTTCTCTCTACCTCTCTCGCTCTCGCGCGCTCTCTCTCTCTCTCACACACACACACACACACACACACACACACACACACACACACACACACACACACATACACACATATCCACACACATACACACATTCCCAACCACCACCAACTCGCACTGTTCTTCATATTATTTTTTTCTATTCCTGATATGCGCCGCCGTGGCCGATCAACATCCATCCATCCATCCATCCATCCATCCATCCATCCATCCATCCATCCATCCATCTATCCATCCATCCATCCATCCATCCATCATCAGAAGCCAACAAAATCGTTGTGGCATACATCCTGCTATCTATTCACTCCCTTTACCTACAAGCGAAATCTTTCCACACTTAGAACTTTCTTGAAGTCTGTTGTAAATTTTTCTGCCTTGGCCAGTTGATATTGAATATTAGTTATGTGGGTAATACTGTCCAAAAAGCAAGCCTGTCTGTCTGTCTGTCTGTCTGTCTGTCTGTCTGTCTGTCTGTCTGTCTGTCTGTTCCTCCCGTTCCTTCCTCTGTCCCTCTGACTGTCTGTCTGTCTATCTGACTGTCTGTCTGTCCGTCTTCTGTCCGTTCCTCTGTCTATCTATCTGTCTGTTTGTCTGTCTGTCTGTCTGTCTGTCCTCCCATTCCTTCGTCTGTCTGTTTGTCTGTCTGTCTGTCCTTCCATTCCTTCGTCCGTCCCTCTGTCTGTCTGTCTGTCTGTCTGTCTGTCTGTCTGTCTGTCTGTCTGTCTGTCTGTCTGTTATCAATCATCTTCCATTCTATCCTCTCCCGATCCATTACCATATTTGTATTTCCTCTGATTTCTCCATCATCCTTTCCGCTTATCGCGTTTTTTAGCAATTTGTGCAAAATATTACAAATTTCCTCCTGCTGCTTCGATCCATCTCCATTATGCAAAGTGCACACAGCATCTTTTTTTCTTTTTTTTAGTGTCGTATTCGTTTCCCACACGCTTCGAGATTAGATCTGTGTCTACCTCATCTTGTTTGGTCCATATGTTAGTTGTCGATAACGTTGTAAACCATAGCTGTGTTGTAAAAGTGTTATGTAGAACTGCTTTAGAATCGTCGATGTCGTCAGATGTTGCTGAATTTGAAATGATATCTTTTGTCCTTCGCGTTTCTATTCTCTCTCTCTCTCTCTCTCTCTCTCTCTCTCTCTCTCTCTCTCTCTCTCTCTCTCTCTCTCTCTCTCTCTCTCTCTCACACTCTCTGTAACTCCAAATGTACATAAAATATTATTACATACGTTATTTCATCGCATTGTATCAGAGAATGGGATCCATCTGGCCAACTGACGACCAAACGGAAGAACAAACAAATAAATGAGAGCTTGGGATCTATTACCATCGTAAGAATTACATTAGTTCACCGGTGCTGAAGGCATCCTCAGGAGCATTCAACATGCAGATTCATGTAATTCTTTCTTTGGTAAAATATCCCATCATTAATGCGCAAGTTCACAATGACATCGAAATATATAATATTCCATCGGTTGTTTTATAACAGAAAACTCGATTTCCTTACGATGGTAAGAGATCCCATCGTTAATGCCCAAGCTCCCAATTATATCGAAAAAAAGCCTTCTGACTGTTCTTTTAAAACAAAATTCGGGTTTCTTTTTAAGCGCTTCGCTTCGTATAACGTACGTATAAACTTTTACCATTAGTAACAAACCAGCTCTCAGACAAGATGTATCTGTATTTCTCAGAGGTAGCATTCTCCTTGTATCTGTTGGTCCTAAGTTGATAGGTTTTGTGAATTCCACAATGCACATGTTAACAATAAAAGAATGGTAATGTAATGGTAATAAAAGACTCGGTTAAAGATGGTGTGGAGACGGAGCTAAATATAAGTGTTTAATGATTACAGTTGCAAACTAACTGTAGTATGAGAGCTAACAATGAAACTGTTACGGACTTAAAAGACAGATGAAGGGTTTGAGGAAAACTGCACAAAGAGAGGCACAAAGGTTCAATTTTATGTACGTAGTTATGTATGCATTGCTCTGATGCACTTAAGTATCTACTAGAGCTGAATAAACTTGTGTTTTTGGTTATTGTTATTAGTATTATTATTATTGTTGTGATTGTTAGTGGTTTACAATGATACTTCTACAGGGAATGTTAAGTAGGAACGTTCAGAGTGACCAGTCAGAGCAACATTCACCTTTAAGGAACACTCTTGATTTATTTCAAATTCTCAGATATTTATTTCAAACCCTCCGATATACGGGTGAGTCAACATGCCGACGAATTCGTCATATAAAAACCGAAATTGCAATTCTTTTGAGAAAACAAACTCCAGCAAAATAAAAAAACAGTAACGATGTCCTCTTAAGAGAAGAGGACACAGGAGGGAGAAACGAATCAATAATCGAAGTTCTAGATGGCTAACGAGACAGGAGAAGAATTTTATTGAGACGACGGAAATGTTTTGTTTTTCTTAAAACTCGTTTTATGGAATGGCACATGCCTTCTTTTTACGCAAAGCACATTTCATTGGAAGGATCGTTTGCCCAGCAACAGGAAAGGACGAAAGATGTATGCAAACCAAATGTGTTCGAATTAGGCTTATATAGTTATAGTTATAGTTATATCTGAATGACACCGTATACATGCAGGAATTCTTGACTTAAGAACTCAGTTCTAAATTTTAAACAGAAAATCTAATTTCTCAGGTTTAATTTAGACCGAAGCGCTCATTGCCAGGATCTGACAGCGTCAACATGTGGGAATGAATACAGTAAACTTAGCAAGACCGCTGGGCATTGTGTTGCACTACTCCTGAATGTATGAGAATCGGATATTCCCAGTGACTATACACATAATCTTGCAGAGAAATTTCATCTAAGATTTTTCAGGACGTAGCATTATTGTTGCCGTTGGGTGTGTCTTCAGTTTATGCTCTAAGTTAAACAATGCTATTTGACTTCGTGCGCCGGCGGTAATTATGGGAAACATCACTGATATTTTTTCAAGCTCGCTGTAGTTACTGCGAGCTCGCAAATTTAGATGGTATTATGTATGGGGCCTCTGTATTCTACTTTTTACAAAATTTGAGAGCTTGCACATTAAGGATGGGATCCCTTACCATCATAAGACATATTTTAGTGCATCAGAGCTTAGTAGCTTTCAACATGCAGAGTTCATGTAATTCTTACTATGGTAGGATATCCCATCGTTTATGCGCAAATTCTCAGTGTTTTAAAAAGTAGTATAGTGGTTAACACTTAAGATGTGAGGAGTATCCATTGAGGACTCCTGAATGTAACGCGGTCGGTGGCGTGTTTGTAGACAGCAAATGAGGAAACGCAACTCCTTGAAAGTGTCTTATGTTCTGGGTTATCCAAGAAGTTCTATTCATGTACCTATAGGAATGGCGGTAACTATAGTCCTCTAGACGGTCGCCTTTTTCGGAGACTTACAAAAACCCAAAACTTATTTCCTTACATGGAGAACATCAGGGATGATGTAGTATGACTCTTATTTCATTGATCTGACACATTAATGCCGAACTCATCAGAACCGGCCCAAATTTCTCAACAGTAGGAAACCACCAGCATTTGCATTTGACCTCCTTTGTGGAATCTGCCCATTCTGGTCATAATGGACGATCTAATGAGATTTTTGGTTCCTTCCCGGCCCTCTTCACACAATCTTGTCTCCATTCGGAGCAGTAAAGAGCAGAAATCGTCCCTTCCACTGCAAGAAATGTGCCAGAAAGTACATGGAATATTGATTCCCTGTTTTGCTTTTTAATCTTCCTTTGCCCATTGCTCCCGTTCTTGGACAATATCTTCTCCCCATCAACAGCCATCACCCGGAAGTGTAAAAAAAAAATTGAGTATTGTTCATAAACTTTCCCTTTGCAAACGATTCCGCAAAAGTGTGTGCATCATTGTTAAATATGGCACAATAACAGGTCTTATATTTCTGCACTGTATGTGTAGGTGGCATGTTTACCCCTTCTCTCTGGCTTTTCGTAATCGATAACGCCCAATCAAGAGCTATTCCATCACAAATTTCTGGAGGCTGTTAGATCTCTCCTTGCTCCTGTGTCTATGCCAGTTTTGGTTGAGGTCTACCGCGTCCTGGTTTTTTTTTTCTCAAATATGTTCCTCCAACAAATAATAGTAACATTCTAAATCGTGTCTTTACCAAGTATCTGAGGTTTGTTTGCCTAAATCTGAAGACGCTGCTCACTGACTTACAACCCCAGTACTCACATGGTGGACCCATGCTTTCCGCACTGACGTACCACACTGTTAACAGCTCATCTATGCGGGCCTCAAAGTACACTGGATCTTTATAAAATGTGTATTCGACCATTCTTTTATGGCTTGTCTTCCCGCGATTTTTCTCATATAAATCGCGCTTCCTTTGCAATCCGAGAGATGAAAATATTACTTACATCTTTTAGCCATTAGGTTCTTTAGACGGTTCAACCTATAAATAGAAATGGGTTTTATTACGATAGTCCAACTTCCGGATGAAAAATCCATAAACGGACTTACCAGTGCACTTTATTGGCAAAAAGCTTTCCGAAGATCAAACAAACTTAAGATGTGATCTATAGGCCATCATTGATTCATGCCACATCCTTCTCCAACATAAGGCTATTTATGTTCCACTAACAGGTTTAAAACCGTAGATGGTTGCTGCAGTAGCTGAGTTTTTGGGGGGTCTTTTTCTTCCGGTTTTGTACAAAAGCCAACACATTTCTAATCTAACAAACCTCTAGCAGATATATCCTTCCTCGCTGTGACTGGTGCGCAATAACCAAAAACCGTACCCTTTGCTAAGGATTGCCCTCAGAATGAAAGGAAGAGGTACGGCTTTCCATTTTGTCATATTGCAGAAACCAAATAAAGGCAGCCCTAGTTTTCGTGCCAATAACAAGGCTGAACATGACCTAGTATTTCCGCGATACGACATTATATAGTGCGTCCACCTGGACGAAGCGGCGGCTGTTTCGAGGATGTGTAGACTCACTCTTCTGTTTTTAGTGGACACTGGGTTAGGGTAAATGTTGGCTCTGCTGAGGCTAGACCGAAAGCAATTTACTAGGTCTCTATCAGTAGGTTCCACGATAGAATGTTAGTCCGATACTGTCCGTCACTCTCTCTTCAACCGAGAGGACATAAGTCGCAGTTAGTGGACTGTTTTCCTCCAAGATTATGGGATAAAGGTGGGCTATTTTCCCCAAGATTATGGGATAAAGCTCGGTGTTTGTGCTTGGGTGGAGTGCGTTTCCTTTGAATCGCTTGTCTGTATCAGAATGAAAGAGAACAAAACAAAACATAAAAAAACAGCTAAGGTCAAGAATAGACAAATGGACATGGCAGAGACAAACTGGGAAGAGGAGGAGAAGGAGATCAAGAACGCGTAACAATATATTATTGTTGATTACTAAAGAAATCCAGTCTAGAGAAAAATGAAAAATGTGTGCAAAATGATTGGGGGGCCAAATTATATCTAATTAAAAACATTAAATGGTACAAGCAGAAGTAGGAAGAACCGACAAAAGAGATCTAAAAAACAGCCGTCTAATCAGGAATTGAGCCTGAGATATCTGGATATGTCATGAATGCTCGCTCTGCTCACTGAGCTATCACACACTGACGACAGAGCATGGTCACAAATTCGAATCACCCAGCCAGGACAACTGAAGTCTAAATCTCTGAGACACAACACAAACAATACAGAAAAAATTCTGGGTGACAATGGATTGCTATGTTCTTCGGAGTCGTAGACGTTAATCTATTAGGTTGTATTCCGGGAAAACCCGGGATTGCCAGGAGATGTTTTGAATCAGTATGACATGTTACATGTCTACTAAGGAGGAGAAATTGCGAGCAATTAGCTGAGAGCTGTTACAAACTACCTGGGGTAAGTGTGCCTCTAGGGATTTGTTTTGCAATCATTGTGAAAATTTGAATTTTGAGAACAACGACCGAAAAAAACAACAACAGAAAAACACCGAAACATTAGAATATTTCTTATCCCTGTTAGGGCTCGAACACAGATTCCTCTACTCGCACGACGAGTGTTCTATCTCATTACACTGCAGTGACTCTTTACGTGCATACAGTATTTAATTCTTCTGTCCACATCCCCTGAAGCCTGTTCCTAAACTTCCAAGTCTAAGCCTTGTGATCACTCGGACCTCTGATATATTATATACTCTGCAACTTAATTCCACTAGTCTTCCATTTAAAAGATGTGATTTTTTAGGTCTCATCCGGGGCTTCTAACAAGATCTACTTTCACATTATTTTGTACTGTGTCAAACAGAGATAAGGCCGAATTTGCCATTACACACACACACACACACACACACACACACACACACACACACACACACACACACAGTAACACAAGCAGGCAGAGAGAGAGTGTGTGTGTTATCCATCTACTGCTGACGTCGCCTTGGCTTAACTTCCGCCATACCCTGCCAATACTTGGTGCCCTTTTCTGTGACTTTTCCTACTGTTCACCGACTTCGCTCTGACAATGGCGGGCACCTCTTCGGTTACAAACGGTTGAAAAACTTGTCAAGATGTCTGAAACCTTGCGCTGCCTCACAAACAATGGGCTGACTTACATTGCTAAACTTAAGCATCATTTATGACAAATTCTTGTAAAAATGTCAAGGCCTTATATAGTCATAGAGCTAGATGTTTTTGCGGATGGGTGAGCACATTCGTGTCCTCATGAGTACATGATGTGTGTGCGTGTGTGTGTGTGTGTGTGTGTGTGTCTGTGTGTCTTACTGTGTGTGTGTGTATATGTGTGGGTGTATGTTTGTGTGTTTTTGTGAATGTGTGTGTGTCTGTGTGAATATGTGTCATTGCTTGTTTGCCTGCTTCCTTGCTTTTTTTTTTTTTTTTAGNTTTTTTTTTTTTTTAGTCTCACAATATTGTGTCTAAATCGTGAGCACTTTAGCTTCCTTCATCGCGTGTCTGCTCCCGCAAGGCTTAACAATCTGCAACAGGCACGAAATCGAACAGGAAAAAAATAACATTGCACCTAGCGGCCACAAGCAAAAGAACGTTCTAATGACCAAAAAAGTGCCTGCTCATTGACATTAGCGTGTTTGAAAACCTTCTGCGGAAAGGGAACGGGCCTAATGTCCGAAAGCACGATCCGGTTTGCTTCTTTGAATCAATTATTTTCTTCAAGGTCTCTCACAAAAAGTTTCACGTTGTATTTTTGGTATTAAATTATGACATACTATGTAAACATGATGTGGATGGATGGATGGATGGATGGATGGATGGATGGATGGGTGGGTGGGTGGATGGATGGATAGATGGCTGGATGGATGGCTGGATGGCTGGATGGGTGGCTGGATGGATGGATGGATGGATGGATGGATGGATGGATGGATGGATGGATGGTGTATGAAGCGAGAGGACGTACACTACCTATGATTAATGTCTGTGAGTGCTTGAAGGAGTATAGGAGAATGGAAAGACGTCACATAGAGACTGTATGAGAGAGGAAGAGATAATGATAACACATGAAAGAGACAGTGACCTTCATATGAGAATGAATGATGAGAGAGGGAAATTATTGGTGCATTTATTAACCATCAATTCTAGAGTATGTTCTTGTTCTTAATTTTTTTTTCGTTTGTCTCTTTCTCTCTGTGTTGTTTTTGTCTTCTTTCTATTGTTTTTTTCTAATCTTTTCTTTATTTTTTTTCTTTCTTTCTTTCTTACATTCATTCTTTCTTTCTTTCTTTCTCTTTCTTCCGCTCTTTCCATCATTGTTCTGCCTTTATTCTTTCATTTCGTTCTTCATTTCTCTCTTTATCCTCACTTTATTCCCATCGTTCTCATTTTGATTTTCTGTAATCTGTGGGTTCATGTTATTGGCATAGAGCCTAACAAAGACGTTGAATCTGTCTTCTTTTAAAGAATGCTCTATTAAATGAGCTTATAAAATAATGCTGTTTAAAATACAAATCTATCAGTCCGTTTTCGAAGCTATAAACAGATAAATTTACATTGAAAGACACAACAAATATATTAGTTTCTAATATGAAGTAGAGCCACACCTCCGCCGAACTGAATACCCAAAACTTCAGATCTGGTTTTACCAAGAGCACAAAATAATCTGCGGTCCGGTTCATAAGACTACGGTCCAAACTGCATAACCTATGCCGAGGACGGGTTTTATGATGCCCTATCAACTACCCTGATAATGAACTTATGTATTATGTTCTCATTTAATAAGTATACCTTGTTATTACGTATGAATTTCATATCCATGGGTTCATTACTATTCCATAATTTCGTTATTTAGTTGAACCTCGATATTACGTAAACCTCAATAATGAGTAGGCAATCCTTTTCTCATACACTGGGGGCACATACAGGTTATAATAATAATAATAATAATAAAGAATATTTATATAGCGCCCACTCCCCATAAATGAACTCTAAGCGCTTGACAAAGTTGAAGATCTCATTTTCTATCTTTCACACATTCTCTCCAAAAAATTCAGATACACAATCATTTGTACTAACTCAAGCTCACATTATCATTCAACAGAGGCAGAGCTGGAACTTATGGCTAGGAATCACAGCAATATTTCTGAAATAAATAGATTTTGAGTTTTCTTTTGAAGCTTTCAATGGTATTTGTTGATCTTAATTTATTTGGTAGAGCGTTCCAAACTGATGGTCCTGATGATGTAAATGCTCGCTCTCCATATTTCTTAAGATGTGACCTCGATACTGAAATGAGGTTAGTACTACTTGATCTCAGACATCTTCATGGTGTATACGGAACCAGGAGTTCACTCATGTAGGTTGGAAATTCAGCAGTATATAGACCCTGATAGCATAGGACGGCCAATTTATATTCTATTCGTGCTTTTATAGGTAACCAGTGAAGCTCGTGGAGCAGTGGTGTTACATGCTTTTGTTTTGACGTTTTAAGTACCATTCTTGCAGCATTGTTTTGTATTCTTTGGAGTCTATTCAATTTTTCATCAGATAAACCAGCCAACAGGGAGTTACAATAATCTAAACGTGACAGTATAAATGCTGACATAAGTGTTTCTGTCGCATTCAGGTCTAGGACATCTCTCAATTGGCCGATACGTCTAAGTTCTAAGTTTGACAACCTACAAAGATGATTCAGTT
>JAWQUT010000211.1:373796-392511 GCA_033807755.1 Ellobium chinense
AACATTTAAAACCAGAATAACACTGCCCTAAGATTTTTTCACCTCAGAAAGGTTAAAAAAAAACAGTTGTATGATACCTATATCTGGATATAGAGTCTAAAGCGATTTAAGCCATATTTTGACTAGGTGCAAGACATAATTTACCAGCCATGTCCAGCTCCCAAACCTCAGATCACTGGTCAACAAGCACCGCCTTAAAACAAAAAACTCTTTGGCTTGGCTGAGGATCTCAGCAGCGCGCGGCCGGCGTAATAGTATTGCCACTCTGGTCATGTGCATTTCTTCTACAGCGAGAGTATTTTTTCCTATAATTATTTCGCTATACTCGATGTTGAAACAAACTTAGTGAAAAAAAAAAGTTTAATGTTTCTGTTAAAAAGAAGAAACTCAGGCAGTTTAATTATTATACCCTCTATCACGATTCACAATGTTTTCCCAACTAATAATGAACACTCATTTTTTCCTCTAGGTAAAGGAAAATGGCTTCTCTTAAAGCTATCTTTCCCTCCAGTAAGGGAAAATCATTTCGAGTGGCAACACTGTTTAAGGATGTATACGCAAACCGATCTAACCCACAAATTTTTAAATATTGAGATTTTTTGTATGCGATCTTGTCGTCCATACTATCCAACACTGTTGCCACCGGAGGGCTGGCAGATTTGGTGGCTGGCTTGTTGCTGGTTGCCTGCCCTGCACGGAGGAAGTACCTCGGCACAAACTTGGCTGTTTGTCTCTTATTTGCCTCCTCTGGCCTTGTTGACGGCCTTGTATTATCGTCAATAGATATTTTTTTTTACAATGGAAGTTCTACGACAAATGGATACCCGAGAAACAGACAGGTCTAGCCCACAATTATTGAAAATTCTGACATGCACAAAATTTAAAATGCGATTTTCTCGAAAGTGAATCTGTTTGGGTTAGATCGGTCTGCATCTCAGCTATCCGTATGGTCTGCTGATCTGACAGTCACCAGCAGGACGAGCAAGACGGAGAAAGAATGCCAGATTTAAAGAAGCATATATGCCGTTCATTCTCCTCATTCCTTCTGCAAAGCTGGTAGTTTCTGTGAAGTTCGCCTGAAAGTACTGATGTTTGGTCTAGTCAGCCTACTACCAAGACATCTTCCGCAAGAAAAGTCCATACATCAACACCCGTTGCTAAGAAATGGTTCTGAAGATAGAATGCACCCGAGAAGTCTAGTCTTTCCGCAAAGGACCACAATAAATTCTTTCACATTCAGGGACGCGAGCTCTATTTTAAGATGGCGTGTTAGTCCCTGTCAATAAATTTGGGACTCCAAAATGACAAAGCATTCTTTTCTTAAGTCTGCGCCAGCCAGTTTGATTTCAAATGAAATTGTGAATCCATTATTTCTAATGGTTTCAAGGCAATTCCAGCAAAATGCCACATCAGCCAGATTAATTTCTGAGAACCTCTGATCTCACAGTTACCATTTCGATTTATATTCAAAGAATATTTTACCCTTGTTAAAAACAATCAAAATTATCTATTGTAAAATCAAGACTTTTTTTCAGAAATTAGCGCAAACGACGTGGGCATTTTGCTTCAAGTGTGATTATAAAATCTGATCTAGATATTGCCTTTGCATTGACTCATGCTAGCAATTTGTTGAGGACCCTCGTGTGCTGACATGAAACCCATCGTTTAAAAAGAGATAGGGCTAAAAGATTCCTACGGCGTCGCGGAAGGGACCACCCTTGTGTTTGTGGGCAGTCCTTAGCTGGACAACAAAGCGGTAATCACCTACAGTTTTTAATTTGGTAGTGGAAGATCTCATCGACGGCCTTGTATCGGAGGAGGATGGCAAGAATCAACGGTGATTAATATAAATATATAAGATATAAGTATATCAAATACTACTTGCAAGTCAGTGCACTGGGTTTGTTTTTTTCTCTCTCTCTCGCAGGAATGGCAGCCATCTTAGCTTGCCTAGAGACTGATATTTCCTTTGCCAAGGAAGGGGTCAAAATGCAGGAACCAAACAAACGCAACCCAGAAAAATAAGAACACACCCGGAGGTCGATATAGGGAATTCACATAGACAATCATAATATCCTCTTCACCAAATTCGGTCAATAAATGTGATTGTGCTGTCCCTACGGCAGTGTGGGTCCCATACGTTTTCTTGGGTTGTATTGTGCCAACACTGTTTTTTATTATTCGGGGTCAAGCCATTGTTAGATAATCAACAACGAAGGACAGAGTGCGAACTGAATGCGGTGTGTCTCTAGAGGCCATGGTTATTGTATGAAGCATCGGGCTTGAACCGCTAGGCAAAAATAACAAAATAATTGACTTCTTTTATTTTGAAGTTCTTTTGAGGACCTGCATGGCAGAGGCAGACTTGCGCATATCACATTTTCTCATGTTACGATCATATTTGCAGACTGCAAAGTGGAATCAGATGTGAAAAAGAAAGGGGGAGAGCGGAGGGGATTACCGATCGGACTGAAACCCATTCCCCCCTCCCCAAATCTATGGAAAATTAGGAGAATCACCACATAATGGTAAACCTTTTATTCAGGCCCAATGCCTCAGTCACGCAAACGTGTTATGACCCTCAAAGGACTTGATCACTCAAGAACGTTTTCAGCCCCTAAGGGAACATACAGTACCGCTCCCATTTTACAGGCACGGATAAATAACATTCTGACAATATCTTTCGCTGCCTATAGCAAGGTACCTATAATTCAAAAAATGGGGGAATGGAGAAAATTTGAATGGATTTCTTTCTTTAAGCCTTTACAACATGACCTTCACAAGAATCAAACCCACAGTTCTGAGCCTGAGTCCGGCACTGTAATTACTGGGTACCGTTCATAAGATTCTCAATGTCATCGCCGACTGCTCGCTTTTCAGCTCTATTTCTCTTTGAATCGACCCATGTCCTCTGCTTACACTCCACAGAGACCTTTTAGAATGTAAAGGGTATGATTCCACTAAATCCGGCACTTCACGTCACTTCAAATATCGCGATGTATGAGGACAGAATCCTCTCCAAAGGATGACGTATAAGAAGCGTCATGCCGTGGAGGTCTTGGCGGACTCAGCCTCGTTTGATTAACAGTGACAAAGAACGGATATAAATAAAGTCCCGGCAAAGTGACGAGACGTGATGTGACGTGCCGGATCAATGGAATCACGCCCCTATTCCGACCAATTCAAATTTAGGGAAGTTCCACAAAAGGGCAACTTTCACAATGAAAACCAAACAAAACAAAACAAACTTGTAGACGAGGGGGAAGCCAGGATGACGCTGGACAAAATCAATGGCTTGAGCAGAAAATCCTTCCTCCAAAGTTCTGAAGACTCAGTTAGTTGCGTAATTACTGTATTATCACTTGGCGAGAAAGAAGAGCTGCAAGAAGGGTAAATCGGGGTACACAAGTAGCTAAAGAAAATGGAGGCAGACTCTTCAGGGGATTGAGGGCTGACGCACGAAATTTGGGCTTGTGGGTGTGCGGATGTGTGTGCGTGTCTGTGGATGTGTAGGTGTGGGAAGGGGGGTGTGTCTGGGAACATTTAGGAACTGTCGCTCAGGCTTAGGCGCATGCTTAAAAACTGCCAATCGCCTTGGGTTTCTCCGGTGTTGAAGCATCTAAAGTTAGGGTCGATTAGGTTTCTGGCGTCCGACGCAGTTTGACCTTACGTCATTGGGGTTACTATTTCAGGATATAATAGAACTTTCAACAAGACAAAGGACAGAGTCAAGCGTCTGAACACAACTTTCGTAATGGAAGACGCAGCCTGAACATGGTCAACACTTCCGCATATAAACATCCTTTTTTTTTTTTTTAAATTACCTTTCTTTCGCCTCTGTTCATTGAACAGACATGAGCTACAGGCCCATCCCATGTATGTCCTTACAACAACAATCGAACAATTCGTGCCTTAATACGGACATTATGTACATGAGGTTTCACCACTCTTCCAGTCATGATACTCGGGATCAGCTTTAATATTCTAAAATAATCAAACCCATACTGAAATTCAATCAAATGAGCATGTGTGTGTCCCTTCTGTTGATAATGTACTTCTAGCAACAAGAGTAGGCATGTACTTTGCAATCCATAAATAAATGTCAAAAGGGCAAATATTACATTTCTGTGCTGTAGAGAATGTGTATGCTTATTTAGAATTTCATTTGTTTGCTGCGCTGCCCAGATCTATCTATACGATACATGGTTACTACGATGGTTCCCCGTGGTCATCCCACTATATTAGATCGTGTATTATTCCCAGGAGTACTTTTTATGCCGGGCGATAGTCATGCGCACTAGACTACTCGGAAGTACTCGCACTACAGCTTCCGGGAGCAACTTTATGGAGATAGCAAAAAGGAGGCATATGGTGCATCCATTTTTACGACGTAGATGGGAACAGTTCGTGGTAGCCATATTATGTTTCAATTATGCCCTTCAACAGTGGTATGAGAAATGAGAAGTTATTTTAGGGCAGGTACTCCAGGTCTGTTATTTAAGTCCGAGTAAAAGCTAACAGCCAAGAACATAGCCTATGCACAAAAGATAACTTGGCTGATTTTTTATTCCACCGTTAGACGAGATCTACATACACAATAGTTTGAGCTAGATAAGATGGCTGCAGACTGTATGTATGTCCTGTGTTACAGAATAGATGCTTGGTATAGAAAATTTCTATTAAGATTAGCCACACTTTTCAAAAGAAAGGACAGGGATTTATTTTTTCAGTTGCTTGTTTTAAAATGCAATAAAACCTTAACCTTAAAGAAAGCTGCATCGATGCTCTATTATTCCAGTAAAACAGTCTTTGAAATATCTGTCAACAAAATATAACGCCTCTGCCTGTCCCAGGCACCCCCACAGGGTTTCACTATGCAAAGTCCTCATTCTTACACCCACTGCGCCGTGGCGGCCATAAGCTTACGTCAAATACGTTCTAGCGGCACGGTCAAACTGTCTAGCCAGTGCTCTGCGGACGGGTGATAGAATGTCGGTATGAATCTTTTAATTCCGTTGTAAGCAGCAAATGTGTGAAAGAAAAGCATGCTGAGGCAATAAAAATGCAGAATATTTTACCTGGCTTACACGGTTAAACTTTCCTTTTGAAATTGGATGATGAGGACCTTAATTAAAGGCTGAGTAATACATTATCAAACAGAGCTGTCTATAACTGCTGGAACTTAACTGACGTCATCATTTTTGCCACAAGCCGCTTCTGTTCAGGGAAGGGGAATAACTCTAGACCCCAGGGCCAAATCCCGGTCACTCGAGCTCTCCTTATTGGGTCATATTATACACGTGCATGGTAACAGGATGATGCCCTTTCTTCGAGAAAATGGCTCGGTGGGCACCATGGGAAATTTTCAGAGAGAAAAATTACTGGAAAACGGAAAATTATTTTAGATGTGCATGTCCTCCTACGAATTTATAACACAACGTGATGTTTTTATGGAACGATTTGATGCCAGAAAATATTACCAAGTTACCGCCGTGGGTTTTCCTGTGTGTGCCTTGCACGAGCCACCTCCCGGGGGGGATGAACGAAATGGGCTTTTTTACATCCGGTGTTAAAAAAATGTAGCTCAAAAGTGAAGTTTTGTGCAATTATCATGCACTTAAGCAAGCTTTACTTCTAAAAATGTCTTAACATTTTGAATTTTCTAAAACCCTTGTCATGCGATACCTCAATATTTGCAGAATGGTCGATAATTGGGCATTTGAAAGCTGATACGTCTGTGTCAAAAAGCTGCGGAAAAAGACTCTCTAAAGTTTAGCTTTATTGCACAAAACTCCAAATGTGAGCTCCTGTTTTCTAAAATCTTTGTCATACCATGCCTCATTTTTTTTTGCATAATGGTAGATAATTGGATATCTGAAAGCTGATATGTCTATGTCAAAGTGCACTTGGCAAAAAAATTCACAAAAGTACAGTGTGACATAAATTTACCTTATTCTATGCAACTGGCACAAGGAATGTGACAGACTGTTCTTCTTGTAACATCTTCACGCCAAGCACACTCCGACACAGAAATCGCATTGCTCAAATGACCAATTATCGATCAATTTCCTGAATGAATGGCACGGCAATTTAAGGATCTTAGAAAAACTCAGAATGTTAGGACGTTTTTTTTTAAGGAAAAACACTCTAAACTTCAGCTTTATTGCACAAAACTCCAAATGTGAGCTCCTGTTTTCGGAAGTTGGAAAGTCTGTTTTTGCCTATATCTTCAGGGGAGTACCTTGTGCCAAGCAGACATACAAAAACCACGTAAACAATTAAGTTATTATTTTCTCACAACATCTAACCCACTAAAAATGTCTTGAGTACTGAATTTTAAAATTTACACAGATTCACATGCTTTCTTTTAATCTTGGATATATAAACCGTGGCTGTATGCTGCACTATAAGGCGGAGCGTAGCATTGAACGTATCGGCCTAAACTTCGACTGGGATCTGTCTGTAGGAAAACACTGAGGAGGATTCCCTATTTCCTTCAAAGGCATCATCGGGAGTACTGCAGCAAAGTGTTGGGTTGATTCTCCGCCAGCCGTGACCTGCTATAAGTTTTGAGCACTTAAAGGGACTGGGCTATTTATTTGCTTGACAGTTCCAAAAAGTCCACACTGTTTTTTCTTTTTTTGGTCAAAGACTTTAAACCATAAACATTTTCCTTCCGCCTCACTATGTCTGAGAAAAACCCGATGGAATGTCGGGATTTTCACCGTGCGTACGCCGCCATTACTTACTTTGTGTGGCGTCATAAAAGCGAGAAAAGCTAGCAGGTAGTTGGTGAGGACGCATGCGCAAACTTTCTGGACCACTTGCCTGCCAGCCTATCTCACTTTTGACGTCATGCAGCACAAGTTATGGCGGCGCGCGCAGAGTGAATATTCCGTCATTCCTGAGGTGTTTTCTCAGAAACTGTTGGGCGAAAGAAAAATATACGCGGTTTAGATTTTATTTTAGAAAATAATGTGAACTTATTAGGCCATGAAGCAAGTAACTATATCTGTCCATTTAAGGTATGCTGCCTCTAGCTCCGTTTCATATGGCAAAGTACAAAACAACACTTGATATTCTATGACTAATACTCCTGGCCAGTATAGAGAGTCATATTGGTCTATTATAATGTGAACCTCATCGACAAGCGAGCAACTCCCTAACCCTTCCTCACTTATGTCCAAGATTGACCGAAACAATCTTTGACATGCCCCCAATCGGACATGATGCATTTCCTTATTCGGGTCAAGAGCTCGAAAGGACGTTTCTGTGTTCAGCACGGAGAGAGGTGAGCGTCCATCTAGGCTGAGGCCACTACTGAGCTTATGTTGACTGTCGATGGATTTTTTTCAAGGACGGAGCTACTGGAGATACCTCGGGGAGTTGATCAAGAGGGCGCGAAAGGAAGAGATAGAGCAAACACGGGACTTGGAAGGAGTGGAAAGACGTTACTATGGTAACGTAGAAAGAGGAGGGTTGAGATTTGTCATCAGAGAGGAATGGGTAAGGGAAGGGAGAGAGGGAAGGTCAAAGATAACAAAGGATCGAAATGTCATGAAAATCCCAGAGTCGTCTATATTAAAAAAAAACAGGACATGAGAGTAGAAAAGAGAACTGAGAATAATATACAGTATATCACATCTAAACGTTGTGTCATCGGAGAAATTGCGGCAAAAGTTCTGAATTCGTCACTGCCCTGTGTCTTGACAGAGTAGAAGAAGCAATAGTGTAGTATGATTGTAGTTGTAGTGACAATAGTAATACAAATAGCAGTAGTAGTGATAGCAGAGGTACTAGTAGTAGTAATAGTTGTAGCAGAGGAAGTAGTTGAGTTAGTAGTGGTACGGTATGATATGGTAGAAGCAGTATTACCAGTAGTAAAAACCGAGTGTGGTAAAAACAGTGATAGTGGTAATAGTGTCACTGAGCTTCGGGAATGGCTTAATTCATTTTTCACAGATTTCAGAGAACTCCGGAGATACAGTTTTATGGCCAAGCAATGAAGAGTCTTGATTTATTCTTTTTTCTTTGCAACAGTATTTTTGGCGAGAAAATATTAGCTCATTGTAAGTTTTGAACCATGTCCACATAGGCCTTGATCTCTTAAACAACATAGTAGCCATTTTATATAATGGCTGAAGTCTGACTTAGCAGTAGTAATAGTAGTAGTAGCAGTAGTAGTAATAACAGAAGTAAGAGTAGTAGTAGTAGTAATAATAGTAGTAAGAGTAGTAGTAGTAGTAATAACAGTAGTAAGAGTAGTAGTAGTAGTAGTAGTAGTAAGAGTAGTAATAGTAATAACAGTAGTAAGAGTAGTAGTAGTAATAATAGTAGTAAGAGTAGAAGTAGTAGTAGCAGTAGTAGTAGTAATAACAGTAGTAAGAGTAGTAGTAGTAGTAGTAATAACAGTAGTAAGAGTAGCAGTAGTAGTAAGAGTAGTTGTAGTAGTAGTAGTAGTAACAGTAGTAAGAGTAGTAGTAGTAGTAAGAGTAGTTGTAGTAGTAGTAATAACAGTAGTATGAGTAGTAGTAGTAGTAGTAGTAACAGTAGTAAGAGTAGTAGTAGTACTAAGAGTAGTTGTAGTAGTAGTAGTAACAGTAGTTGTCGTTGCTGTTGGTTCAAATGGTGATGGTGGTGGTGGTGGTGGTGGTGGTGTTCGTAATAGATTATCTTAACACAAGTTTGTGTCTGTTAATGAATTAAGACCTCAAATTATACCATCTTTGTGTTACCAGTCTACAACTGTGACATGCGAAAGAGGAATTCTGTGACGTCATATAACTAGCTCTACAGCACTGAATAACCTCATTGCCACCCTCGAAGTACTCGTCTTAGGTCTGAGACTGATAAGACAGAATGAAAAATGGTTCACACAATTTATAGCCCATGGGGTAACTTTGGATAACGGTTAGAGAACCACGAAAAATGTCAGCCTGTTTCGGGAAAGGTCGCGGAGGAAGCAATAGATCCTGATGAAGGCAATCAGGTACTGTGTCCCACTATGTCCTTGTATTAGGCCATCTATTATACGAGGCTGTACCAGAAAGTCCTTGATTTTGTCCCATTATAATAGAATCACATGTGTCACATACCGCACATTTCATGGTTTTTTTTAAAGCAAACATCTGTAATTCAATGAATTTTATTTTATAAGTAACCTTATTTTGTCTTGATCTTTAATGATGGTGGTTGTTGTTGTTGCTCTTATTGTTGTTGTTGTTGTTGTTGTTATTATTGTTGTTGTTGTTGTTGTTGTTGTTGTCGTTGTATTTGTTGTTGTTGTTGTTGCTGCTGCTGCTACTGCTGCTGCCGCCGCTGCTGCTGCTGCTGCTGTTGATACTGCTGCTGCTGATGATGATGATGATGGTGATGATGTTGTGTCATTCTTCATTTTCGATAAATGAACGAGCAGACGAAAAACAAACTTACGTAAAAAGATTTATCATGAATCAAGACCAAAGCCAGGATCTACCAGTATTATGGTACTGCTGCATTTTATTACAACACTATGAAATATACATGTAGCGCATCTAATTATAATATAATAACTTCTGGCATAGCCTCGTATAAATGCTAACGTTGTTTAGTGTCCAGTTGCACCGAACACATCTCACTGATAAAAGTTATCTGACCATCGTCCAGACATTGGTAGTTTAGACTGCTTCTGTTGCTTGTGACGTGGGGTAGACTTAGGAAAAATGAGAGGTTGTTGGTGTGTTACTGCATCTTCACCGAAGGTCTACTGTACGGTGAGAAGACAGTGCTGCGATTTATTGACCTTTTTTACGGTCGAGACGGTCCTTTCAAAAATGATACACAAAATATGGTGGTCTTGTTGGTATCTCTGCTCTCAGAGTCTGTGTAGTCTTCACATTACCGAGAAGATGGAGAAGCAATGTGCCAAAACCCGCTAAGTCCAATGACAGATATCATGATAAGCGAAGCACTTTTTAAAATATTGTTTATTGTTCGTTACCGTTGCATCTCTTTTTCAAATCCCGAATCCTGTCATCCTGCTCTTAATCAAAGTAATGTCCTTCAAATAGTAATATCCAAGTAGCATAAGATCAGATTTCAAACAAAGATGAGTTTTTATCAACCATCAGCAAAATAGTCACACACTGGCCACTTTATCTACATATACTTGTCCCGGGTATTCAGTATCACTGCTTCTGGGAAACGACAGATTTAAAACCGGGATCTCAAATTTTCCAAATGGACTTAGTCCAGAATAATGTATTTTACAATGGCAGTAGTCTGGTTTTGGTTTTTTTTCCCCTTCCATATGCACCTGATGCACGGCCCTAGTATACTAGAGGTGGGTGTGGGACAGCCCGAAACTTACTGGTCTAAACTAGATATCTAGATCTACCCAATTACGTGTGTTCATCTTGCGGTAGACGGGTGTCGATACAGTTTACAAGGCGATTCCCCCAGTTTCTGAAGACCGAGAAAATGAAGATGGGTAATGTATTTAAGAGTGAATGTCAACGCACTTTTTTCTTCGGGTCATGAAAACAGTGTGATACTGCTAACCAAATTTACCTTACCACAGAGCGATTGAATTGTTTGGGTTTTCTTTTTCTACGCGGTTTTCTCTCCTTTTTTTTTTCTTAATTTCAGACGATGCAGCTCTGGGCTCACCCCCTTCCTCTCTTGTGACTTGATCGATAACCCATTTGCTGGACAAGAAGGAAAAAAAATCTGAAATCTCAGAATGTCAGGCGGGGGATGAGACGAGCGAGAGAGACTCGAGAACATTTCTCACGCCATTGAAGGTGGCGTTCGGGGTCCACAGGGGGGTTCTGTTACTTATAGCAGAGACGCTGTTATGAACGTGAATCTTTTCGCTGAAAATTTGAAATCAAAACAAACAGTTCCCACTGTTTCCTGTGTATATTTTACTCCTTTACCTTCACCTTTCTCTTTTCTACCCGAGATATGCCGCTCTTATCCACTTCGAACCAAATGCAAACTGACAACTTTGGTGATTATCTTTTCCTGCTACATTACATTTCGTTCGTATTGACGAAAAAGGTTGTATTCCACAAATAAGATCTAGATCTAGGTCAAATGCAAATTTTGAAATCGTTTTTCTTCCCTCAGAAATTTGGGTTGGTTTAGATGACAGCAGCGAGTTCCATGAAAGCACTGACGATGGGGTCTCTTACCATCGTAAGAATTACATCAGTACATCTGCGCTGGATATACCCGTAGTAACATTTAACGTGCAGAATTAATGTAATTTTTTCAATGTTAGGAGATCCCATCATATATGCTCAAGTTCTTATACATCTTAAAGACGTCCAAAATCTATGCGACTAAAGGTCACTTTATGTTACGAAAAAATTTGATCCCATGTTATTTCATACGCATTTTTTGTGAAGAAAATATAACCTTGCACAATCAAATATTTGTCCTCAGGGACTGAAATCCGATCCGATTATGACCATAATTTAAAACTGTGGAGGAATTTCGCCTTGGTTCTTTCTGTTGTTGATCGCATTTAAGACGAAGATTATGATGATGATGAAAACAGTGATAATGGCATCCTGTTGGAGAGATTCCAGAATGGGACATCATCAGTGTCTACATTTAAAGGATTTTTTTTCCTTTTGTTGATGTCATTGAACAAGTTCACCCGGTCTGCCCCAGCGTATTTTGAAGGAACTACTTCCTAAATATCGAAGAATGTTGACAGATCCGATGACAGCCAAAAGTCTCGGACAGCTGGCCATCAAAAACCTCTAATGACTATGGGTAAGCCGTAGATGTAGATCTAGTACCAGTTTTGCGATGGTGTATGGCAAGAAAATGACAGGACCGTCAATCGAGGTATGAAAATAGGTCAAACAGACAAAGCAAGAAGAGATCAACAAATGGAAATGGTACATGCTGTCAAACCTACAAAATATTTTTGGTGCACTCTTTTCACAGACACATCTAAAACATCTCTAAGGTTATATGGAGGAATACTGAAATAGCTGAACAAAATACAGCAAAGTAGGTTCCGCTTGACTCCGTTTTTCGGGGGCATAAACAGACTTGCGACAAAAAGGAGCTTCAATTATCAGTGGCAAACAGAGAAAAGTGCGTCCCGTCTGATGAAAGTGCTGTGATCAAAAGGAAACTGCGATTAAGAGAAATCGACTGCAAATTCCTTGTTCATAGTCAAACGACTTGAGATACGAGAGTGAATACAAAACTGGCCAGAGTATGAAGGATTTAAGCTACAGATCTTCTGCTCAGTGTGCTGACTAACAGTTTCATGTACATGATGACTGCACATATCGTCTTGGCGAAAGAACTCTACTGTAATTTTTTTTTTTTTTTTGGTGGGGGNGGGCGGGGGGGATGTTCCTTTATAACATGACTTGACTTCATTGTCCAAGCCTTTCAGTTATGTGCTAAAAATGGGACGTATATCATAATAACACTGAGAGACAATTGCCGTTTTCATTGGCCCATTTTTCAGTCTGTGGGACATTATTTTGGATTTATGGCTGACGCCGGGCATTTCCGGCGCTAAAACTAGAGGGCGTCATAACAGAAACATCGTTTATCATGTGGGTACCGTCTGCAAACAAATGTGTATCTTCCATACGAAGATGTAATGCATGCGAAAGACGCCTTTACAGCATGAAGCTACGAATATACAATAAGTTTTAACTAACGAACTGGTAAGAAGATGGATGTATTCTGGCAAAGGTTTATCACTACTCTTCACTACCGCCGCTCATCATCTCTGCTCCTCCCACAAATACACCCCCCCCCNCCCCCCCCCCACACACACACACACAGACACAAACCCCTGGACTTTCCTTGCACAAATTCACAGATCTCTATGCACTCACGGCAGACTTTCATTTTCACGAATGTCATACGTTGTCTGTTTTGTCTACCTTCTAGCTGAAACGTTGCTATTGGTGGTAGCTTCCATGCTGGTAGCGGCTCCTCTGTTCGTGAAGTCTTCTCCGCCTTTGCCCTTTGTTTACGACTTTCGGCAAACAAAGAAAAAAAAACCTCCCCCTAACCCCCACACANGCCACTAGATTACAAGAAATGACAAGATCGAAATCGTTGAATGTTGGCAAAGATATTTCACATTTTGCTACCGGTTGATCTTTCCTGCCTTAATCCTTTGTTTACGACTTTCGGCACAAAAGAAACGCGACAAAAAGGAGAAAAAAAACAAAACAGCAAACCACTAAACTACAAGAAATAACAAGATCTCAGATCGAAATCGTCGAATGTTGGCAAAAGTTATCTCACACTTTGTTACTAGGTGATCCATGTATTTGCATTTACAGCTGGTCTATCTGTCTATACGCTAATGAAGTACAAGATACAGCTGATATAACTCCTATTCAGGAAGACTTGTCAACGCAACGCTGAGATACAAAGTTACATATTTATATCCTCTGTGTGAACATATAATGTCGTATTCTGTACAAATGAAGTTTGGCGAGAAACGATAAGGCAAACAACCCTTTGATAGACATGAAGATGCCTAATTCCTCATTAAATTAATTGTTCATTTTTTTAGATTTACGTTTTTGAATTCGTACATGGAAGTCGGTGGTTCGGTCATCATGTTGTATGTGGCCTAAAGTTCTGAACAAAATTAACAAAAATTGCCCATACGATCTACGTTGTGGAATACGATGTTTTAAGTCATCACGGAGAATGTATTCAGAGGATGGATGAAACTTAATGCATATGGTTTTGTTGTAGGTGATTTCTTTGGAATGAGTACTAGGAATAGAAACTGTATACATGTCATGGTGTTCCGGTTTGACTCGTTGATCATGATCGTCTGCAATCTTGTCTCTGTTACAAACACACCTCATCAAACATAAATTGCATTCTGCCACATTTTGTATTAAAATATTTGTGTTCGGTATCATTTCGACGAAAGATAAGATATATTTTATTTGTCCCTATAGGCACATTGTCTAATTTACTAGCACATGCACATACTCTGAATATATAAGATACATTATGCCTGTACAAAACCTAGGTAGCACCTAAACAACATTATCAACTAGTCAGCTTCGACAAGTTTTCAATTTCCAGCCGACTTTTTGAGAGAAAACCGACATTTATGTAATTACATCTTTGACCTATGTGTCCTTAAATATGAATCCTGTTAGGATGTTGAAATGGTTATCCACCTATCAGTAGTCCGTCTATTGATTGATTGATTGATTGATTGATTGATTGATTGATTGATTGATTGATTGATTGATGATTGATTGATTGATTGATTGATTGATTGATTGATTGATTATCTGTCCATTTTTTATTTGGTTGTCGGTCCATTTGTTTGCTATCCATACTATTCAGTGGTAGGAATATGTCCATATTTTGTAACATTGTTACACTGGCAATAAACTTATTAAACTGAAAAAAAAATAATTACTGACGCATGGTCTAACTAATATGTCTGGACATACACAGTTTGATATCTGATTTCAGAAACATATGAAACAGAATCAGAAACAGACACCGAAATGTGGCTGCTGCTCACAGTGCCATGTATGTATCTCTGTGAGGTACAGCTCTCTAACTGGCGGATTTCTATAAATGATTTACTTGCGTCAGACGACCCAATACACCCTTCAACTTTACATGGACATAAATACAAAAATTTCCTGTCTGAAACATCATTTATTTTGTCTGGCTTTTGCCTTCACAAAACAAAACAAAACCAAAAAATTCGCACTTTATCACAGGCTAGAGTGGAACTAAACTTAAGACACGCTTTTGGGAAAGTTTGCTTCTAATATTTCCCTTTTTAAACCGTCAGTCTATAGGGGAAATCCTGTTTTTGACCTAATTTATTGGAATCAGTGCGTTAAACAAATGACATCATAGAACAAGATCACATGTTTAGCTAAAAGTCAACAGAGTGCAGTTCAGAGTACCTTCGATGTTGTCTCCCTTCAGGAAAGCTGTTAGACAGAGAACTCCAATCTGGAGGCAGTTTGAGGGTCTTCCCAGTATCCAGCTGAACTATTCAGTAAGGATTTCTTACTATAGACTGGACACCATCGTATGTGCGCAGTTCGTGAACATTAGTTCAGCTCACGTAACTTGATTTGAGCTTAATAGCTATTTTGGACTAATTGACCTGGATCTGTTCTGTAGCTGTTTTAGATTCTTGACCAGAACTGTTATTTTCGAACTAAATTTCAGTTCAGTTCACATCTACCTAGAAAATCAGAACCGAATGCCAATTACAAAAGCAAAAAAGAACTGATCTATTCTGAAAACTACTCAGTTTCCATGGTGTTGAACTAAACTAGACCTTACGGCTTTTTCCCGCAATGAACTGAACTTGATCTGAGCTGACCTTTTTGGGTGAACTTGTCCAATCCTGCTGGCCTCTGGCATCTCGCCACTAAGTTACATCACTACCCGAGGACACAAGAAACATAGGCAGCAAATGTTCATCAATGACAGACACTGTCTTAACAGTTAATTTTCCTGGAAAGCATGAAATAATGGACACTTAAAATGTTGCAGGGGACTTTGGAAAAAGAAATAATGACTTTAACCTTAATAAATGAGCAAGTGTTGCCCAAACCCACATACCAGAGAAAACAAAGGATATCTCTGAATTTCTTAAGATAACAACTTAATCTTGAGACCACACACCCTTCCTCAGTAAGGTAAACAGAATATTATCTGAAAATAATCACTTCCCCCATTGATCTTTAACTGACCATTGCACCAAAGTTTTTATCGAGGGAAAAGATATCACCACAATTCTGACGACCATACAGGGTTAAAAACTTACCATGCAGGAATCTAATACAACAGCTGTGGCATCTAAAAAGGTATTTTATGCATGATAGTCTTAAGTTAACTTAGCAGGCTTCCCCGCGTAAACCACAAAAGTTTGAATTTCCACTCTCAAGAGGGAGGGATAATACGATTTCTCTCGTGCTAATTTAAGAACGGGTGGCTATCGATAATGTATATTCATAAGAAGAGAACGGCGGGATATAGGCCAAGGTCCCAACACCGTCCTGTCCTTTATAAGAGACGCGTCCCTCAATTTCCCTAATGGCATAGATGTGCGAATTCCATCGTAATGGTGTAAAATGCGTTAGGTGTCTAGCCGAGCCGAAAAAGAAGAAAATAGAATAAATACAAATCAATGTAGGCCACAAAGTGGTTGTTCCTTTTCTTACAAAGTCCTTTGACCAGCTAGACTAAACTTGAAAATTTGTTGCTGCTGCTGCTGTTGCTGCTGCTGTTAAAAAAAATGAAACTGCCACAACTTATTTTCGTGGCCTAAAGAATTATGGTAGTGACTTTAAACTTGTGTCAGTCCACTCTTTACTCCTAATTTTGTCTGTTTCATCTAGATGGAGTGAATTCAGTCAATGCTAGTTTTTGGTTCTTTTTCCCAAATGCTCCTGACCTCTATCCCTTATGACCCGGTATTTGTACTAATAATTCTTTTCTGTCTCTCTGATCGAATAAGGAATACTTCACTGGTCTGCTTTGTTCAGTTCAAACGTTATTCACATGCTAATCTGAAAGAAGGTGATGAATTTGTTTAAATATTAAAATTATAACTCTCATGGTGTCCGAATTCAAGACTAAGCATGTACTTTTTATATGAACTCAGCTTTCATTCACATTGAGTGCTTTAGTCAGCTGATATAATAATAACGTGGAGTCACGGGAGCGGGATATTTCTGAGGACGAAACTTTTAAGGCATTTTATTATTATGATTAGTAGTAGTAGTAGTAGTAGTAGTAGTAGTATAGTAGTAGTAGAAGTATAGTAGTAGTAGAAGAGTAATAATAATAGCAGAAGTAGTAGTGGTAGTGGTGGTGGTAGTGGTAGTGGTAGTAGTAGTAGTAGTGGTGGTGGTGGTGGTGGTGGTAGTGGTGGTAGTAGTGGTAGTGGTGGTGGTAGTAGTAAAAGTAGTAGTAGTAGTAGTGGTGGTAGTAATAGTAGTAGTAGTAGTAGTGGTGGTGATAGTAGTGGTAGTAGTAGCAGCAGAAGCAGCAGCAGCAAAAGTAGTAGTAGTAGTAGTAGCAGCAGTGGAAGCAGCAGTAATAGTAGTAGAAGTGGTAGTATAATCATTACTTGGTAACAACTCAACATCACCTGTTAATCAGCATGAAATGTAAGGCAAAGAGCGAACGTGAAGCTCGGAGTCTTGGAATTCTCAACTGAATTCATATAGTCTGTTCCAAAAATTGTGAAGTCAAAACAAATTAATTTTCAAGAAGCCTGGATAATTTTCAAACCCCTGTCTTTTGTGTTCTCTTTTCATTCTCTCGCTCATCTCTCGTTCGTTTCCTCATTACACCAAAGCAATTTCCAGCCATGTAATAATTTTATAGGCTACACTGTGAGTGTAACCTTCAACCCCGTCGACGTGTATTGGGCGAGCAGCCGAGACATGCAGGTCACGGGTCAGAGGTCAGACGATTCTGAAAGCCATGCACGTGGGTTGGATTTATATAATAATGGATAAAAATCAAAGACGGATCTGACATAACCATAATCCAATTTACTGTACATCTTCAGACTATACATCTTCAGTTCAAAAGAGAATGTGTAGCAAAATTTCAATTTTTAGATGACGTGATGACTGCGTATAACGTGCATCAATGGGAAGCCTATTAGCCTTACAATAAAATGATGATCATTACTGAAATAACAGTGGGTTGTTTATTTTTCCAAGCGCTCTAGGCCAGATTAAGCGTGGGTCTGAAAGCGTATAGTCGTGTTTTATGTGCATCAATAAGAGGCCTATTCGCATTATAAGATATTGATGATTATTATTGAAATAACAGTGAATTTATTTTCAAGCATTCCAGGCCAGGTTAGAAATGGGTCTGACAGAGTCTGAGAGACGAACAGATGAGACCAGATAGAGAGTTCCTCAGTCCGGCATATCAGAATGACCTCACAAGTGAGAGAGATGGTGACGTGACGAGGGCGGCGTGAGACGCCAGTGACAGCTTGTAATGAGGAACAGAGAGTGAAGAGAGGTTCTCAAGTTTGAGAGAGACAGTCACGGGGCTCTCAACTCAGACAGACATTTGATATTATATTTGCTCTTCTATACCCTCTCCATCCTTCCCTCCGTCCTTTCTATCCCATTCCTTAGCTCTTTTTCTCCCCTTCCCCCTCTTCCCTTCACCCTTTTAACTTCATCCTTTCCCCTTTCTTGTTCCCAACTCCAAATACAGATCTCTTAGGAGTATCATCAACGCCACTTATCACCCTTCTTCCCCATCCCCTCTCCTCAACCAAAACTCCTTTCCCGGAAGACATCATTCACAGTCCTTATCTCGTCTCCCTTCTTCACCTACTTTCAAGAAAGATAGACACTTACGCTTTTTCTACCCTCTCACCCAACCATCCCCCCCCCTCCCTTCTCGATCTCCAAACATAGATCCTTTAGGAATCCCATTATTGTCTCCTAATTCCTTATTCTTTCTTATTCTTCCCTTATTTGAGATCTTCCAAAATAACCGTATCACCTATACCGAAAGATGCCTATCATGACTCTTTCCCATCTCCACTTTCCCCAGCTCTTTCCTTCTCAAATCCAAATACAGATCTTTTAAGAGCAATCCCTACTGCTACTTTCCCCCGCCCCACAACTCTCTTTCCTAAAGCTGCCTAGCACAGTCTTATCTACTCTCCCTTCCCCCTCTACGCCTTCCCCTCCCC
>JAWQUT010000211.1:392521-408717 GCA_033807755.1 Ellobium chinense
CATCATTCTCCCCCTCTTCTGCCTCCTCTGAGAAAGATCACCACAAGACTACCAGCTCGTACTGGTTTTGTGGAAGCCCTGGGCATCCATTAGCAAACAGAAAGAGATGAGTAGAAGTTTCCCATTTGGGTAAGTGGCAATCTGCCCATCATTTCTTTCCCTGTCTTCTTGTCATCTTCTTTCTATAGTTCTACAGTCAGCTCCGCTTAATCACAAAGCTCGAGAGCATGGAAAAAAAGTGGTAATCAAAAGAAGTTGCCATTATAGCATTTTATGAGGTGCACAAAATTATGTAGAGGCTGCGATTATCCGGACTGCCATCAAGCGGAGACGCCAATATTTGCTTTCTCTTTCTTGCTTGCTTTTGACTCAGGCCTGTTCACGTTTCCCTTAAGACTATACTATGTCCATGATATATAATATATAAACTTCACATGCGACAAGACATGACCTTCGTCTTTGGAAGCCATTGTAACTATGGACATCGAACACACGCAAAGGTGTAACGCACACTCAAGCGGACAAACTCTAATAACTGCAGTGATGCACCGTGTCTCTGGTTAGCTCAATGCTCTCCTCTGAGCACCAGATCAGCCGGGATGGAGCTTGAGAATAATCTTGATAACATTTTAACAGCGTCCATCATGACTCACAGATCAAGATCTTTCATATACTATAATCTTTTGTTACATACCCTGAGAAGAAACATATTACTGGAATTCTTAATGAGTGTGCTCTGTGCAAGGAGAAATTCATCATTCTTTATGCAACACTCCTATGGAATTCTTCGAAAATCTCCCCATCCTTCCACATAGTATGGTGATCACTCGTATACAAAGCTGATCACAGACCACTCAGATGATGTAGATAAAACCTGATGGTTTAATATACAAAGAAGATGACTTCACGCACATTTTCGGCGGTAACACTACAGTGGCCGTATGCACAGTTAACGCACTGCGGTAACCACGGGGAACTCCCAAAACATTAGTAGTGTTCACTGTGGTTAACGCAATACGTTAATACTAATGTATGGATTATGCATACGGCCACAGGCCTAAAACATAATCTGGAATTGCTTGTGTGGTTACAGCTTGATGTTAGATTCATTGAAATAAATTAACCCGTTTCCCTCCCCCCCCTTCCCTTGGGAACCCTTTACCCATCCACCCACCCAATTCTATGGGTTGCATGAAATGACAGAGGAGTCAATAAAAAAAAGTACAAAAGAGGTCAGCACTCTAAAATGGCTCTCGCGGTATGATTGGTGCGGATCATGTCTCTTCCCTCATGTTGTCTGAAACATTTCTATACTCAGCCATGCACACAGTCAACATAACAACCGCATGAAAAACAGCAGACGGTTTTATGGGCGAAGCTGCACATCTCGTGCAAAGTGGGCATCAACGTTCTTGTAATCTCGGTCGGCTGACGTGGTAGCTTTAAATCAAGAGGCAACGTTCTCTTTTCAAACGTGCGTTCAGTTTTTGGGACACAAGGGGATGGGTCTGACTCCGATTTCTGTCCAATAACCTGTTTACGATCTCGTCTTTCAAGAAAAGTTCAGGGCCGAAAGCAGCTGAGGAATTATATTTTCGAGTATTCACAAAAGAACGTCTTGAGTTTTCCCCTAAAGGCGAAAAACTCTTCGACTCGTCACATGGACTTCGGGCTTAACAGTGCAACTGCGCCAAGTGATTTGTTAGCACACATCAAAAGAGGGGTGTAACTTGGTGCATTTAATCCCGAAAAAGAATTTTGTAAAAGTCCAATTTAAGTTCCGCTTGAGGCTGGGAAAGGGGGAAGATTAATCGAACTCTAATCTTTTTTTTTTCATCTTTAAATTTTAGTCAGCCAAAATCGACGTGCCTTTTTTCCTGCAAGCCTAATTATTCTGCCTCGACTTTGCCACACAGCAAAAGGCCATGGAAATTCTTTGACGACATTAATTCAACCTTACAAAGAAACCGTTTAGATTTTTTTTTATTTCTGAACAAAAATGAGCGAAGTATACATAAAATATTACACTGTATCTGATCGAGTGACAAACATCGTTCTAAACATTTTGTACAGCAAGAACGAGGTGATTATGATGGTAGCAAAAGCGTGGCATATTGGAAAATTTTATTGTATCTAAAAGCAGGCTACACGTTTGACCATTTCGTTTTTGTCTTTCAGTCCAGTTTAAATTCAGAACTAGGACAGGCAGTTTAAATGCAAATTTGATTAGACTGATAATGAAAGCATCGAAAGAATGTTGCAGTGCGATATGGAATGAAAGAGGACATTGTACACTTTCTATTTGAGTGCCCGGCATATCAAATAGCAAAAATGTATTTTATGAACGATTTATATGAGAATTGCATGAATGACAATGTAGAGTGGGTGTATGGTACGTTTTTAGGCCTAAATAGCTTTGAACAGATTGTCTTTAATTTTAAATTCGGACCCTTCCATTCAATACTTTTGGCTAGAAAATCGATAATTTAGCTAAGATTGTTTTTTATATAATTGTTATATTTCACGTAGTAGCCCAGTAGCCTAAATATGATATAATTATGTGTGACATATTTTTGTCTATAAGACACAAGCGGGTTATCTTCCTTTGTCACTGTCAGCTCCCGTTGTAGGTGGGAAGTTTTTAAGATATTATCATTATTATTATTATTATCATTATCATCATTATTATTATTGTTTCTTATATATTGTTATTGTTGTTGTTAGTATTGTTGTTGTTGTTGTTGTTGTTGTTGTTGTTGTTGTTGTTGTTGTTGTTGTTTCTAAGATGTTGTTGTTGTTGCTGTTGTTTATTTCTATAGGAAACTGCCCCACTCACCACACACACATCTAATAAAAAAACAAGCTTCGTGACTGCATGTTGCATGGTAGCCATTTCATCACCGTATTCATGGGATAGCAGTGACCTAGATCTAATGGTGGCGCCACGCCATAACACTTAGTACTCCACTGGCTTCGCGACTGCGCCATTCTGTCCAGCGAGCTTTCCACCGTTCCTGAGAGAGGCTGCCGTTAGACTGGCAGCTACTGATAGGAATCTGATGTATGGGGCTGAATAACAATGAAAGGAACCTACACAACGTGAGATGGGTGAGACTTGCTCAGATCTAGACTGACCTCTTCCGACAAAACACCGCAAGGATTTTTTAGTATTAATTCAGACAATCCAAAACTATAATTTTGACCCATATCCTGCATAAAGTAGAGTGAAACTGTGTTAATCCAGTCATGGCTAAATGCAATCCAGTCCTTAGCACACCTCATCCAAAGTCCCATTTTTTTTTCCTACGATAAAGCACCCTGGAAAATCTATTCTTCTGTGCTCAGACCCCCTGCAAAAACTGTGACCAAAAGTGTGTGTGGGTTAGCGAAAGAGACACATAGAGAGAGAGAGAGAAACAGAGAGAGACAGAGAAAGAGAGAGAGAGAGAGAGATTGTTACCGTAATTCCCACTGCAGCTCGAAAAAGTACAAGAGTGTATTCAGTAAGGTGCGAGTCTCTTGAATGTCATACTGGACCTTCGGCTTTCGTTTCAAACTGTACCAATATTGATAAACCACGACATCTACTGAAGAGACTGACTTCACATTATGCTCCATTTCCATATTAACATTCTATCTAGCTCAGTGCACGATCGAACAGTCTTTGCATAAATAAGATGTTCAAGTCGCTGAGCGATGGGATTTAAAACACAGTGATAAACGATACGCTGAGAGCTCGAGCAAAACTGACCGCTATACCGAAAGATTGACCCGCAGGACGGCAAAGGAAGATAGAGAAATAAGTCGGTTGAGAGGATGGACAATCAAAAATTAGGACGATACCGTAGAGTAAAGGCAAGAGTGAGGAATGAAGGAAAGACGACAGATGAAATATGCAAGAGATTGGTTTCGGTAAGCAATGAAAGAAAGAAAGAAAGAAAGAAAGAAAGAAAGAAAGAAAGAAAGAAAGAAAGAAAGAAAAAAAGACTGTATTGGGCCCCAACGTCCTTTTTCAGCACAAATGGAGCCTATGTCTCCTTCAGACAATAGACAAAAAGGTGCTATTCAAAAATCACCAAACTAGGCAAGAAAAAACTGCTCACTAGCAGGCCTTCAAATGAGAATTTTTTTTACACCAACAGACAAGTATTCTATGAAAGAAAGAAAGAAAGAAAGAAAGAAAGGAAAAGGCTCTGGAATATAATATTTGCCTTTGTAAGGAGAACTCTACAGAGTGGCAGCGTGTGAAACTCGCAAGGAGCTGGAGATAAGATGACAAGGAGAGATGACATCGAATGTCAGAGAAGGGGAAATCGCGTGTGAATGTCACCAGAGCAGGACAAGTCCGTTCAAAGAGATGTTATGGAGAGTGAAGGAGAATGAGGCACNCCTGAGAGAGGCTGCCGTTAGACTGGCAGCTACTGATAGGAATCTGATGTATGGGGCTGAATAACAATGAAAGGAACCTACACAACGTGAGATGGGTGAGACTTGCTCAGATCTAGACTGACCACCTCCGGCAAAACACCGCAAGTGAACTTATTGTTTTTAAAGTATTAATTCAGACAGTCCAAAACTATAATTTTGACCATATCCTGCATAAAGTAGAGTGAAACTCTGTTGATCCAATTATGGCTAACCGCAATTCACTCGTTGACACATCCCATCCAAAGTCAATATTTTTTTCTTTCCTTATAAAGCATCCTGGAAAATATATCATTCTGTGCTAAGACACCCTCAACAAGTGTGACCAAAAGTGTGTGTGTATGTGTATGGGAGAGAGAGATGGTTTTACCATAATTTTCACTGCAGCTCGAAAAAGTAAAAAGAGTGTATTCAGTAAGGTGCAAGTCTCTTGAATTTCATACTGGACCTTCGGCTTTCGTTTCAAACCGTATCAATTTTGATACACCACGACATCTACCGAAGAGACTGATTTCACATTATGCACCGTTTCCATATTAACATTCTATCTAGCCCAGTGCACGATCGAACAGTCTTTGCATAAATGAGAAGTTTAAGTCGCTGAGCGATGGGATTTAAAACACAGAGATAAACGATATGCTGAGCTTGAGCAAAACTGACCGATATACCGACAGACTGACCGGCAGGACGGCAAAGGAAGATAGAGAAATATGTCAGTTGAGAGGATGGACAATAAAAAAAAGGTAGGAGGATATTGTAGAGTAAAGACCAAAGTAGGGAATGCAAGAAAGATGACAAATAAAGAATGCAAGAGATTAGTTTCGATAGGCGTTGAAAGAACGAAAGAAAGAAAGAAAGAAAGAAAGAAAGAAAAAGAAAGAAAGAAAGAAAGAAAGACTGTATTGGACCCCAACGTCCTTTTTCGGCACAAATGGAGCCTATGTCCCCTTCAGACCATAGACAAAAAGGTGCTATTCAAAAATCACCAAAAATGCGCAAGAAGAAACTGCTCACTAGCAGGCCTTCAAATGAGGATTTTTTTACACCAACAGACAGGTATTCTATGAAAGAAAGAAAGAAAGAAAGAAAGAAAGAAAGAAAGAAAGAAAAGAAAGAAAAGAAAGAAAGAAAGAAAGAAAGAAAGAAAGAAAGGAAAAGGCTCTGGAATATAATATTTGCCTTTGTAAGGAGAACTCTACAGAGTGGCAGCGTGTGAAACTCGCAAGGAGCTGGAGATAAGATGACAAGGAGAGATGACATCGAATGTCAGAGAAGGGGAAATCGCGTGTGAATGTCACCAGAGCAGGACAAGTCCGTTCAAAGAGATGTTATGGAGAGTGAAGGAGAATGAGGCACGAGGAGGAGAAAGGAGCACAAGAGGAGAAAGAAGCAGGGAGAGAGAGGAAATTTAATCTGAGAAAGGACTGGAAATAAAAAAAAAGAGCAATTAAGAATAGAAGGGAGGAAAAAAGAAAGAAAGAAAGAAAGAAAGAAAGAAAGAAAGAAAGAAAGAAACGGAAACAGAGTTGATATATATTAAAGAAAACAACCTCACACAGCGAAAGACAAAAGGAGGCAAAGACGGGGGAGGCGATGCAATCAGCTTCTACAACTTGTATTAAGGTTCTTTGTGCGATATATAGATCTATTTCTCCTCCTGTAATCTTCTATGCTTTCCTTCCTAGCCCAACATTTTTTCACCCTAATTTCAAAGGATTTCCTCAATGTGGCAACAGAGAAGTCTCCAGAGGAATATACATCACAGGGTGTCACAGTGCTAGGACTTGGAAAGTTGCACGCAGGTTCAAACGCACTTCACCTCTCGGATAACAAGAGTGGAGACGAGAAATTAAAATGTCGAAAGAGACGGCGAGGAAAATTCATGGCAAATAATGATGATGATGATGATTTCGAAAGAAGCTGGCGTTGTTCTGTTACGTTTTCTTTGCGTTCTGTTTTCCTAGGTTTCATTCATACAGTGTATGCATGGCTGTGTTGTCTTCTGTCATTACTCTAGGCCTTGTGTGTGTGTTTTTGTTGTTGTTTTTTTTTTTGTGGGTTGGGGCGGGGGGAGGGGAGAAGATCCCATTAGGCAGATTTCGTGAAACACACAAAAACATCAACTCGTATTTTTCCTGAATCAGATATATTGGTTCCAAACACTATATATATTTATTACGAGAAAAAAAAAGCTACATTTTAGTAGTTCGGCCTCATGAAGTCAACTTTGCAACTCTGCGTGGCAAACACTGTGACCTTATGCAGTTGCCATGGGATATCGCTTTACTATAATTTTTGTCATTAAAGGGAAACAGGACGTAAACTTATAACATCTATTTTAAGGTTGATGGGGTTGAAAAAATGGCACTTCTCAAATTTCCTCTCATTTCACAGATTTATATGGTGCTGGTACCATTACAGTTATGCTAGCGTTTAGGACGAATGCACAAAAATTCAATAATTTCAAGTTCAAATAAAGTCGAAATAATAATAAGAGGAAAAATGTAATAAAAATAATTTAAAATCACTATTCAGTAATATTTTTACTATCTGCTTGCCCTAGTGAAAGAGTCACCCACATCACCAATGGAGGAACTAGAGCCAGAGCTTTTCGCAGGATCCCTGGATTCAACATGGCAGAAGATCTATGGCTTCGTCCCAAATGCAGGGAAACCAGTTCCACGGGTTCGCCACCGAACTAACTTACGTCAATATGAGAGGAAATTTATCATGCAAATATTCCCTTCTTGAAAAGACATGTCTCTTTTCTGGTAAATTTTCTTTGCACAATAAAATGTCCCTCAAAAAGAAAATTTCTTTTAAAGTGAACGCCCTGGGCATGAAACACAAAATCACACAATGACGTACAAAGACCTCTATCTCCGTGTATGATGACGTCAGGATCACGGCATGTCGCATCGAACTTGGTAATACCAGCTTCGCCCAATAAACCGTGTAAAAGAGAGGGTATATTATAAAATGTCCCGGCGAAGTGAAGTAAACTGACGTGCCGGATACAATGATTTCGTGTCCTAAATGACAAAATGTTTACAGTCTCACAGACTGTTTTCTCTAGCTCCTCTTCTCCGGCCAAGTCTAAAAATTTCTACATTTCCTCCGAGTGCTCTGCCATCTGAACATCACAGTAAGGCATCTAAGGCAGGGGGGGAAAAATTCTCTTCTTCCTATTTTTCAATCAGTTCGTCGCTGCGTTTGACATGTTAGGAAACTCGCTTCGCTGGCTTTGGGCATCAAGAACGACGGATTTGTTGTTTGCGGGAAATCGGAAGGAAGTTTTTTCCTCCCCCTTTTATTCAACACAAGCACGAACATGCGGTGGTTGGAGGTGACATTAGCAACAAACAATTTTATAGGTAAGCACTAGGGGAAGTTAGTGGTGATACAGTGGTATCTTGTTTACCTCCACACATACGCACCCTCCCTCCACCCCCCAGAGCTAGATTATTAGTTTAACCAGTTCGCTACGCCATGTTTTTCAAGGGCTCATGTCCCCAAGTTCACATGAGCTTATTAATATGTACGTAGGTTTGCGTCAGGTTTTTACAGATTTTCAGCACGATTACGACTATATTTCATCCCTGTATATAACATTTGTTCATTGCATAGGAAATGCGACGTTCAGGTATGTTGTATGGGGGTATCAGCACGGCACCGCCACGGGTACAAGGAATTTGACACGGGAATGCTACTTCCCGGATGTAGTCTACATGTAGGTCCAAGCGCTGTATGGACCGAAGGCTTAGGGCGTACGTACATGTGCGAAAGAGTTAATGATTCTACGCCACTTGTTCCTTCCATATGAAGGCATATGAAACAAATTTTATTTACAATAAAACTGCACCTGTGGCCGTATTCATAATCCTTACGTTAGTTAACGCATAACAGTAACCACGGGAAACTCCCAAAACATGAGCAGTTTTCACGGTAGTTAAGACAATACGTTAATTAACGCAGGGATTATGCATACGGCTTCTGGAAAGGTTGGAAACGAAGCAAGGAAGAGAAAATAGTGAAAGAGATGGAGAAGAGGCAGAGATGGATGATACCACGACATAACGAAGAGAGAGTTACGATTAGTGGCAGGCGGTTCCGTTTGATACTTTCGGTATTAAGAAATTTAATCAGTATCGAACTTCAACCTCTAACGATCCAATAACGTTTCGATACTACTGGATACTTTCGATGTATGGAGCGACAGTTCGTCCCCCCCCCCCTCCAAACAGGATCTTTCCCCGCCATTTATTTGAAATTACAATGTTTCATTCTTTCTCTCCCTTAGCCCGGTAAAATAACCTATATCTGAAGCATGGAATATAATTTTGATACCCATTCGAAACTCATTAACAAAGGAACAATTCATAAGATTTTTCACCAAAGAGTCTACAGGGACGCGGTATCAAAACTGTATCGAAATTAATTTCAGTCATTTTCGGATCCTCGGTACAAATCCAGTCTGCTGTGTCTAAAAGTATCGAAAATATTGAAATGCCTATTATCCAGCATTAAGTGTCAGCATGAAATCGAATCGAGATTATCGATAACTACTGAGTATCGCTACAGTTAAAATTCCAGATTTCGTTCAGCCTCTAGATAAGACTGCGAGATGGGAAGAAGACAAAAGATTACCTGCCTCCTTTGTTCTCTTGGTATGAAGATTGATAAGACAATAATGTTGTAAAGAGCTGGTTGTTGTTGTTGTTGTTTTTTATCAACAAATAAAGCAAGAGAGCGAGAGAGACGGGAGAAAGAGGACAGATAAGAAAAGACATAAGAAAGAGAGCATGTGTGAAGATATGAAATATCGCGATCAATATTTACCAAGGTTGAGTCTTTCATTGATTTATTTTCAGACTGCCTACACAGTCTTCGGACTAACTACACTATTTAGTCCCAGAGGGGTCAGCACTTTGGCCTTCACACACTTTCACCACTCAGACACACACAGACCAGACCAGGGGCGTCACCTATATATAATCACAATCATCATCATATCAATTTATTTATACAGCGCCAAAGTCCACGTAGAAGAGGGCTCTATAGCGCTTTGCATAATGAAAAATAATGATTGTTGATGATGGTAGTAAAATGTAAACACACACACACACACACACACACACACACACACACACACACACACACCCCACACACACACACATGCACACACACACACACACACATGCACACACACACACACCCGTCAAATCCATCTAGTACAGAATACTATCACCACACATAGTATAAGTGTTGATTACATTTTATAAACTACTAAATAACAGAGTTTTGAGCCTGTTTTTAAGCTGAGCGATGTTTTCCCTCTCTCTAGGGTTAGTACAGCTGTACTTGGATTGTTCCACAGTTCTGGGGCAAAGATTGAAAAGGCCCTTTCACCTATTGCTGTTCTAGACTTGGAAACATGAAGTTGATTGGCACTCGAAGATCTATATACATTATGGGAACCTCGAACATGTATGCTGTTGGTGAATGGATAAAAGTTACACTTTTTGTCTATTTTCCTACCTATTATCGCTACTCACCCGTCTGAATAGTGAAATGAATGTATGATATTTAAATTCATGCATATGTAAAGATGCGTTAATAAAAATGTCAACTTAATATGGGTGTGGTTGATGTCACCTCGCTGTTCCCCGGCCATAGGCCTCCTCGGGTTAGAGGACTCTTCTATTTCTTCCCGTTTCAGTATCTTTTCTTTAGCATTGGCTTCATCTGGGTTCACCAGCGTTGGGCTCAGGGATCTCTTACTGCAACTTTTCCCATCACGGAGTCTCTGGGGTTTGCCGGCTACGGCCTTGATCTTAATAATTAAGTATAGGCCTTCGTTAACAGTCGTCCTTCCCACAACAGAAATACTCCTTCGAATCCTATCAGTCCCTGAATATTGAAAAAAAAACAAACCAATGATACCATTCTATCCCATCGCTTGGTGACACTCGCTTGCTCCCTCCCCAAATTTTGACAACAACCAAACAATCGCATTGTCACCTCAGTAGCCTAAATATCTCATTACCACAAATAAAAAGCAACGACCTCTTCTCTGCCAAAGTTGATAATCTCAGCCATGACCTCTTTTCTGCCAAAGTTGATAATCTCAGCTATGACCTCATTTCTGCCAAAGTTGATAATCTCAGCCATGACCTCTTTTCTGCCAAAATTGATAATCTCAGCCATACCCATGTGAGAGTTTTGTTATGTCAGTGTGAAGTGATATGTCTGGCTAACGCTTTCAAAGATCTCAAACTTGAACTACAAACTCTGTTCCATCCGACAAAAAAACCAAACCTTTTCGGCTAGAACAACTCGATCCCACGTTTATTATCATAATACTTAGATGGCCTCTGATCCTCAAGACAATTCTTGACTTACACGACTGAACTGGTCTCTAGGACTATCAGCTTATAAGGAATGGAAAGTAGAGATCGTGTCTTAAAGGCATGTATGTAAAAGTATAAATATCGGGTCGATTGGCCTGGTCCGGATTTCAACATGAAGGAGAGAGAAGGGAAATTGATTACGTGATGGGCTAAGGAATATTTCCGCTCTGCTTGATGCCGAGGTTGAGTTTATACAACTGGGGCTCCATGTGTGAGGATCCAGAGAATATGGTTGCAGTAGCGGCAGGCGCATAAGTTGACCGGATTACACAGGACAAAATTTTCAAAAGAAAAATGTTTACGCTCTTTTTTTTTCTTTCTATTTCTATCTATCTATTTCTATCTATCTATTTCTCTCAATCCCCTCCCCTCCTCTCCCTCAGTCCCTCCTTCCCTCCCTCCGTTCCCCCATACACACATGTACACTCGGCTTGCATAGTTCTTATCTTCTAAGAATACTAGCTGAGGCTCTCATAATATATTTGCGGGCAAATCGCTAATCGATATTCACACCTTTGTCTTCGCCCTTCTTATACGGTAACTTTCTGATCCAGGTGCATTACATGCAATTCTATCTAACGCTTTGTTTTGGCCAAGAGAAAACTGATATACACAACAGTATTTTTTTATCCCAGCAGCTCTTTCAAAATAAGAAAAAAAAAGTACAACCAAAGTTGAGAATTTGGCCTCATTTAGCCAGCATGACACCTCGGGCTGCAAACTACAGAGTGTTGGCATGTGCATGACTGGCAAACTTAGACGTCAATCTTAAACATCAAACAGGTCTGTCAGAGACAAGCTATGCAGCTTCCGTGACCACCGAGCAAGGACCTTCTACAGTCAGTCTGTGACTCATGAGCAGAAGGACCAGTCCGTTTTTCCTGTCTATGTCCATCCCTTTCAATCTTTAACATGAAATAGGTCTCTTAGAGACAGGCTATGCAACTTCCAGGACCACCGAACAAGACCTTCTACAGCCCACATCTATATTCATGAGCAAATTGGTCAGGAAATAAACACACAATTTCATTTTTTTTTTGCCTTTGTTTTTTTTTATTACTAGCTGATAACCAAACAAATTTGCATTGTGTCAGACATACACACATTCACACTGCTGAGCGAAGGCGATACCAACACATCTGTCTGCGCACTATATTCACAGGCAGAAAAACACAAGGATACGGCTGCCAGGAGAATATGTTGCTGGTGGATTAAAAAGTTACACAATATGAAGCTCAGTTTGCACATGAACCAAATATTTAACATGTTAAGAAGAAAGAGAAGGCACATAGCAAGGTCACGTTGATTCCAACAGAGCCATAACATTGGTAGGCTGCACGCGAAAGTCAGGCCTTTTTTTTTTTTTAAATTCTTTTTGACCAATAAAAGGCCCCGCATATTTCCAAGAAACAAAAGACTACTATCTACACACATTCACACTTAGTACACTGAATTGCTTGAGTTATTGCTATATACTTTCATTTGTTATATTTATATATATTGTCTGGATATTTAACGAATGAATAATTGGGGCTAACAATTATTTGTCCGGATAAGGACACATGCTGTAGGCTGACCGATGCTTATGATAAATACACTAACTCATAATCAAGAGTACACAATTTTTACCCGCGTGAGCCTATACGCGAGCGTAACGAGAAACAAGAGATGTTTTTAGAAATACCATTATCTAATCTATTCTTGTAACTATGAATCTGACATAGTTTTGTCCAGGAAGATTTGTCCATGGGTAGATGGTTGACGGAACAAAATACGAAACATGGGCTTCGCGGCCTATAATTATATATAGGTTACACATGCCTATTAAAAAATACCTCTTTATTCCAATAAACTATTTTCTCTACAGCTACTCTATAGCCTTCCGACATGGGCCAGAACTTCTTAATTATTTTTCAGTACTCACTGTGCTCAAATAAAATGTGGTTTAAAACAGAACTTTAGCAGTGAACTTCTGAGATAATCCAGGTTGAGGGAAAAGGGGCTGAAAAAAATCTGTCCTTGTCGATGGCAACAGGCCCGCACTTATGGTGGACAGCAACCCCATTGGAAAAATCCTACAGACTTTGATAATTTTGGGCAAAATAAAGACTGCATTTCCCACAAATCGCAGGTCAAGGCATTACTCTGCATGCAATTCTAGGCAATCTGTCCAAAGGACAGATTTTTTTGTATAGTACTAACGCATGTAACAATGCAATAATAAGGGCTTAATAGATATTTATAACCTATATATAGTTCAGATACTGTGCGTTGCTGTTTTTTTTCCAAAGGCAAAGGGAAAATTTAACCGATAACTGTGACAGAAAGACAGCTCTGCTTCATAATTTTCCCGATGTGGTGTCCCAAAGTACGTTATGGATAACAAATAAAACCCGAAAATTGCAGCCTCTCTTGATGTCTTGCGTAGATTGCGTTGTACCCGTGTAACACTATAAGACATTAATAATGCTTTGAGTAACAGTGAACAGTTCGACCCATATCTCTGACCCTGCACTTTTCCTGCTAGAGAATAATGGGCTAGATCTAGATTTGGATATAAGGAACTGAAACTGAATGCTTTTCGCAGGCATTTTCCTTGGTACATTTTCTTTTTCTTTCGTTGAATCGAATGGTTCATTTATCCATTATCCATAATCATTACAGTCATGGGTAGGGAATTTCATGAGAAGTGGTACCTAAAGGGGGAACACTGTACATACAGGACGGTATTCTAAGCTGTTTACATATGCTTTGTTCATTGTGTAGGAGAACTGCCAAAAAAAACATTAACCTTCGGTTCTTTCATAATAAACCTTTAACAGGTCCAGTAGGACCAGTTCGTTATTCCTGTCTAGATCCATCACTTCCCCTACAACAAAACTTCCCAAAAGTCATATCTCCTTCCATTCCCATCTCTTACTCTCCTCATGTCACCATTTTATGGCTTCTTCCTGTATAAAAAAAAATGCTGACGCACGAGTTTTGAGGATTTTTTTTTTCGAAGTTTGCCTCTCTCTTTATACGTTGGCTAAATTTGTTGTTTATTAGTGGTACGCATTTATGCATAAATATAAGTGTATATTAAAGTTCCGATGTGATTCAAGTGAGCTTCGCTTGGTTAATTCAAGTAAAATAATATAGACTAGTGGTTCTATATTCTCCTACAATATTTCTACTTGTATCAGTCAGTGTGAAGAATTCATTGTTGCCTGAACTCTCGCAAAATTCATGTCGTCAATCTTCGTCCGCCATGTGTCTTCCCCCTCCCCCTCCCCCTANCTCTCTCTCTCTCTCTCTCTCTCTCTCTCTCTCTCTCTCTCTCTCGCTCTCGCTCTCCCTCTTCTCCGCTCTCCCTCTCCCCTTTCTCTCTTCCTCTCTCTCCCTCCCTCTCTCTCACTTCTCCCCATCACCCTCCCTCCACCTCTCTCTGTTGCTCCCATTCACCATTTCATCTCACCCTCAATTGAATTCATTCGGGAAGACAAATATCTTTTATTTTTATTCCTTCTTCTTCCCCTCCGCCACCTCCGGATTTCTCTCAATCCTCCCCCTTTATGAATCCACTCGGCAGCATAAAAACCCCCCACAAATAGCGCCGGCGGTCAAACTAGTGGCCATATAGTCATAGCCCGCAACTGGTTCGTGGGAAATCATTTTCCGAGAAGACAACTTCGATTTATTTTATTGCCATCCTGCTTATTCATTCATACGCTCATGTGGCTGAAAGAAGACCAGTTGATATTATATGGGGAGTATTAGTTGGGTAAGATTTAGGTGCCGGAGACGGGGGAGAGGAATGTTTCCATGCTTAGAAATCTGAATCTGGCGAAGTGGGTGTGCATGAAAACAACAGGGGCGGGCCGGATGTTAAGATGGTATGAGTGTCTCAGTTCTAGATAGTATACTGGTTTTTCTATTCTTATAATGATGGTAATTTGATGATGATGAAGAATGATGATGATGATGGTGAAGGCTGTGTTGGGCAATGAAGATTCAGATGACGGAAAGATCGAAGCTGCATAGCTCAAAATATGCAATATTCTGTACAAGGTCAAACGACTTTTGATTGAAGCATTGAAGCAAACCTGGACTTTTGCCATAAAATAATAGTCTGATTAGTATTTACAAGGCTTTTTCCAATCACAACCTGTCCCAGTTCATCTCTATTAGTGGTATGTCACTCATCTTGGCTTGTTTCGTAATTGTATTGAAGAAATGAGAATTGGATGGCTAAAAATCACATACAGCCTTACTCTCTGATCTTTTTAAAGTTATTGTTATTGTTAGCATAAAGTGACAAAATTCCTCATATAATGTAAAGGATAGCATTTTTTTTTGTATTTAGCTCAATCATGACTCTCAGTGATTGTGCTTGAAGTTAACCTTATATATTTCGTTACAGGTAGAATCAGACCTGAATTTCACAGATGTGCTGTACCATACAATATGATTGCAACACTAGAAAATGCCATATGCGCATAGTCTACCTATCTCTGCCATAACAGACGATATCCGACCTTGAAGCTAAAAGCTCTTTATTGACTACCGCCATAGCATTTTCCCATAAAACCTGAAAACCAGGAAACAAGAAGAATGATGCTAACACTAACGGCGAGAGAAATGAAGAGGAAGAAAAGAATAAGACAAATCCTCGAGATGGAGAAAGCAATCAGCCGAGCCGATACGATTCGGGAGAAATCATTTTTCCGTCTAATAAAAACTTCCCTCAAGTGTCAGATGACTACCATAGTACATTGGTAATGTAATACAGCGTTCCTCCATTCAGGAACCCAGGGTTCTCGCCCGTGGTTGGTTCTCTTCCTGATGCAGTCAGAGATGGAAATTGGCGCATTCTGCGTGAGCACATCGAATAGACAGGAGCCGGAGATGGAGAGAAAATAATGTGTTAACTGACCTCCTGTTGCGTGGTGTTTGATTTACGTCGACTGTCTCAATCTTGTTATCACGGGTTTGGACGACTAACTGTGCCTTAGAAGGGGTTTTTTTTATTTGTTTAGGGGGAGTGGAAGGGGGGGAGGAGTGGGAAGAGACGGGTCTTGCCCGTATTCCGTTCCTTCATTCGGACCCAGACCTTCCGGAGGGGAAGCAACGATAAACTCTGTAAGTGCCATTTTGTCTCGTCTCAGGTTTGTTTCCTTACTATTTCGGTGACTACTTTTGGGTGTAAAAGCTTCACATCCGGTCCGGTTTCGTCCTTTCTGGTGCTGAAGCTCAGGCTCATGTTGAATTGCTACAGTGACATGGCCAGCTTTCAACCCCATTCATCCCCTTCTCACTCACTCACTCACTCACTCACTCACTCACTCACTCACTCACTCACTCACTCACTCACTCACTCAC
>JAWQUT010000211.1:408988-423007 GCA_033807755.1 Ellobium chinense
TATATATATATATCATACACATACACATCTCCTCAAGAAATTGAATCTCTACTAGCTTTGCTACCATCGAACAAGAGAGGCTTTACTAGCAGTATTGTAATAAATGCCAACAACCGCATGCCATAACAAAATATATTATTATTTCGACTTCATTATTCAACATGTATTTACTAAATTTTATGAGTATATGCGATCGCAGACTGGCTCACTGTGCAGATGTAAGTGGTAGAATACGAGTTTTCTAGTGACCGTTAGATCCTTGCCATTTTCACGGCTGCAAAACCAATCCTGTAAGCTGGACCGTCAACATTTTGGTCAAGGGACGTCAGTATGTTGTACCAAACAACAGCAGTCGTAGTAACAAAAAATGGGTGACACGACAATGGCTCACTCAAATCAAGTTCCGTAAAGAATAGAAAATTACTAACTGTAAAATTAAAGGTTATAGCAACATCCTCAGAACTTTCGCCATCTTCGACCAAAATACCTTTGATGAACCGAAATGTACACCTGTTTGATCTATATGGATTTTACAAAAATCGTAGCTGTTATCGATAAATCACAGTTGAGGACCGTGATATAGCTAAATATATGCAGAGACTTTATATACGTTACAGAGACAAAGAGAACAAACAACTTCAAACTAGACTAGATCACATGATAGTGTCATTAAGACCAACTGCTTCATTGCAGCATATACTGTATATAGCACAGAAAAAAATTCAGTAGATAAACAAAACAGATATTATTCTCAAAAGGCTGTAATTTTGTTTATTCTGCATGAAAATATTCTATAGCAAGCCACCTCGAGCAAGTGGGGCTATCTTTCCTCCACGATTCCCTCCCTTTCACATATATCCTCAGAAAAAAAGGAAAGACCACTTAGACCTAGTATCCACTTGACACTAATTTCTAAGGACTACGGAGAACGGGCCTGTCCTTCCCATAAATCGCGTTAGCGTTGTGACGTCACTATGGACAAATGACATCAATTTGTTTGGACATCTACACAGTAAAATGGTTCCTCTAGTGAAATGGAACCGTTTGCAATCAGTTCAGGGGCTCATCCATCCATCGTATAATGTGAGGCACTGGGCAGCGGTTAGCAGGCCTTTACGATTTTGCCATCGCCTAATGAGTACACGGTTGGTGCCTCAATTTCATTTGCATTTCTACGACGGCGAATTTTTGCTGTTTCTTATCGAGATGTCATCGATTTTTAACCCCTCAGGTACAAGTCACGGATATTTCCAGGAGAAGATGTTTACCACATTGAATGGTATCCAAAGCACCCATGTAAATGAGAGGTGATGTTTTGAAACAGTCCTGAGCTGAAATCTGAGAAGGTAGAATAAAGACCTAGTAAAGCTGTCAAAATGTTCATGGTATTGGAAGGGTTAAACGATCTGCACTATGCAAAGTTTCCATAATTTTTTTGTCTCTGATTTTCCTTGTCTTTGCGAGACCAGCTGTTCTTTGAAAATAGTTTTGAAAAGAATTGTTTGAAGTTCGCTCCTGTCAATTTAACTAATCATCTGATTCTTATTAGCTTGATTATTATGTTATTTGTATATCATATACATATTTTTATTGTGTAACTTTCTCATGCTTGGCTGCAAGGCAAGACACCATGGAAAAAGCAGACTCACTTGTCTGCGAAACAGATCTAAGACCTTACTACAGATTACAACTAAAGAATCACTGTTTTTGGTTTTTTTTTAAAACTCATTTTTACATGCCCTTATTCCTATTCCATATTACTCACTCTCGATAACTTTCCACGAAAAATTATTTCAACAGAATGTTTCTTTCTTCTCTTTTCCTCACAGTAAGTCTGTCTTAGAAAACCACTGAGTTTAACTTATCCATAAGAGGAAGAAAAAAATCGGCAAGTCGGTCCTATCAGTTCAACGAACGCGAATCAGTGTAAAAAATCGATATCAAAGGCGATTTCTCACAGTGCATGCAACAAGTTGTCACTTGGGTGGGCACGGNGGGGGAGGATGAGGAACGGAAGGGGAGGGCATGAGAGTTAAATGGGAAACCGCTGGTTTTATTATTTCTTTCCTCTTAGAATTTTCTCCGACAAATTACGAATCTGTCGCCCCTGTAGCCCTCAAATCACAGTCCTCAATTTCTCTTTCCCCAGTTTTTTTGGGCCACTTTTTCTTTCTGTTCTTTTTATCGTAAGCCTGTTTTTACTCTTGCGTCTACAAACACGAATTCCGTAAACATGTAAACACGAATTCCGTAAACATGTAAACAACTTACTCGAATGCATTGACAGTGATGTCTTTGTTTTTCCCACTGTAAATCCAAAAGTTACATTCACTAGACCCATCAGAGTTCGGATGCGTAAAATTTGTGGACTCATAGAGTTGCGGACGCAAATTCGTCGATTACGATTCTGAATGCGAATCTCGAATTTCGATTTCAGGTGATGGGAATAAGCAGAGAAATGTAGATAGTATGCTTGTGGATTCGAACACGAATATACATCAATCATGGACAAGAGCAATTTTTTGCGGATTCAAGCCCTTCTTGTTGGAATCGTCGAATATCAATGTCGGCTCAAGGAGTCGGAAAACACGAATTTTGTGTTTCAACATGCCCACCTCTAAAAGTGTGACAAAACTGATATACTTTAGAAGTGCCCACCACCTCCCCTCCCCACCTCGTTTTTTGTTAAACAACTTTAATTAGTCAGTCTCAGGAGGGGGAATGTCTAGGACCTGTTACTTTACTTACATTAGCCCCTCCACACAAGCACATCAACTCTTAACCATACACACATCCATGAAAACAGATATATATATATATGCATGGTCCGTATTGACTTACAAGATCATATTCTACAAATTATTTTGATAAAAATTCGTAATTATTTGGTTTAGAATTTTAAGTCAATTCTGAAGATAGTGCCGGAATTCATATAGAAATTCAAGAACTCATGGACGTAAAAAATTTATCCTGAATTAAGTCATTTCACGCTTCTAGAAAGGTTGTATTCGATTCGGTTTTCCCCATACTATTGCCACTTGATGTCTCATTAAGTCCACGCGTCAATGTCTTTGTTATATATCATCTTAATAGACTTCGCCATTATACTGGGGAAAACCGGAGACGACCCGGAAACTATATATATAGACTACAATATGAAGTGACGCAAACAGACGCCATGCGTTAATGGCAACCTGTTTCGTTAATAGTAGGTCAATATACATGGTAAATTTTGGAGCCCGTAACATCATCATTCAGTTGAGTTTGTGTCAGTGTGAATGTGGTGTTCAGTAACTGACTATGTAAAGTAGAGTGGAAAAACACTTAATTCGGACACGTTTTGTACTATGTAAACACAGATACTGAGTAAGTATTTTTGGTCTCCAGTTTTTTCTTTTCTTTGTTTCTAGTAATTAATTTCGGCTAATACGTAAACGGGATATACGTATCAACGCATGACAAGGACAATTTTTTTTTATCCCATCGGCCTCTTTCAGATGCTAATTAACACGATTCGTAGGTAGGGACGCTTCATTAGCGCAAAAAGCCGAAGAGTAGGTCTATAATAGCGGATTTCTTCCTTCTGGTGCGATTATATTGTTGTTTCGTTACTGACAGTGGTTGGTTTAGCTCCCACCATCTTATGTCATTTACACTGTTTATCTTCATACAGGTAAGGCTCTGGTTAATACGTATTTCTGTTAATAAGCACTCTTTTGGTCAGTCCCGTTGTGTAGGCATTATCCGTGCTGGGAGTGCTTCACTGTATAAGTAAGTTTAATAATGAATAGCTCAGTACTGGTATGACTGACTCCTGTTTGCCTCATCTATTGCTATACTAAGCACCCCTTTATTGCCTCACCTACATTGTTGTTCCGCTACTGACAATGGTTGGTTTAGCTCCCGTCATCTACTGTCATTTTCGCTGTTCATCGTCATAAGGGCATAGGAATGGTTATTACGTATTTCTGTTAATACATACTCTTTTGGTCAGTCCCGTTGTGTAGGCATTATCCGTGCTGGGAGTGCTCCACTGTATATGTAAGCTTAATAATGAATAGCTCAATACTGGTATGATCGACTATTGTTTGCCTCTAAGCATCCCTTTATTTCCTCACCTACATTGTTGTTTCGTTTCGCTACTGACAGTGGTTGGTTTAGTTCCCGTCATCTTCTGTCATTTTCGCTGTTCATCGTCATAAAGGTATAGGTATAGTTATTACGTATTTCTGTTAATAAGTACTCTTTTAGTCAGTCCCGATGTGTACGCATTATCCGTGTTCCATTGTATATGTAATAATGTATAGCTCAATACTCGTATGATCTACTCCTGACCTGTTTGCCTCACCTATTGCTCACAGCTGGCCTTTTTGAAGTGGAAAACAGTCTGAACGTTATGAAATCTTGTTTTCGGTTATTCCGAAGTCATCTGATTTCACGCAACCACAACAGATGCAGCATCAGGTGGTAATAATGATCTTTCTCACTCCCAGAAGACAAGACAGACTCATAGAGTAGATTTGATGGAATTGGAACTTTCTCGCCTCAAAGGAAACAACAAACAATGCAGACGACGAAACAACAAAAAAAAAACGCCTCTGGGGAGACCCATAATGAGCGTCAGATTTTTTTTGTTTTGTTTCCAGTTCTGCTGATAATGACGCAGACGATGAATAACCTCTGAAGGGACTTTATTTTCGACCACATTAAACACTAGGCGTTGGGACGATTCCGATTCCAGTAGTCAAATTTCGATATAGGCAATGTGGGGAATCGATTAGAATCGGTTCAAAAACTGGAATCAAAATAGTTTGGAGTACTTCTATATATACATATATACATATATTATACATAAACCTCAGTTCACTGAATCTTAACAAATATTACTCATACATCTTATATATTTTACAGATTTTCGCCATAATATAGTATTCTTCCAATAAAATTCCAGGTTTCGTACTTTCTTTTGTCTTCCACGAAAACTGAGAAAAAAGAAACACATGACAAACTCCGACAGGCTTCATTGGCGCGATCCCACTCTCTTGTAAGACTTAAAAAGGCGAAAGGAAGCTGGAATACATTATGACAGTCATACAGGACTCCATGCACTCTAGAAATTTCCGGGAAAAGCTTTTCCCTAGCTCAAAACAGCCGACACGAAACAGAAATTTTGTGGGGAAAAAGGTCTATCACAGTCTAGCTATGTAGTCTATGATTGTAACCCGGTAAATCTGGCAAGTACTTGGAATCGTACTCAGTTCTTTCAATTCCAGAATTCAAATTACTCTGAATCGAATCGATTCCAGAAAAATTTGGAATCGTCCATCCGTATTAAACACGAGGAATTCTGTATGAACAGACAGGTAAACTGACAATTTGACAGGATATGTTAAGATTGTGAAGATGAGGGCAGGGAAGGTGCGACTGTGTAACCGCAAAAAAAAAAAAAAGGATGGAGGGTGACAGAAACAAATGCAGAGATACGGATAGATAGATGCAGATACGCGGGAGTGAAGGAGGAGAGGAGGTTGGGGCCCCTTGACAATACTTACAGGAAAACCCCAGTATCCCAGCTATGGCTAATAACTTAATAATTATAGTTTGTGAAGAGTCTGGGAGCGAGCTGTCTAGTAGCGACCTTTGGCGATAAAAACAAAAACAGAAAACAAACAAAAAAAACCACAATTAAAAACAAACAAAAACAAATTACGGGAAAAGGATATGATATCTGGGGAAGAGACTTCTGTCATCAAGTATTTTGAAGTCTTCACGTTCAAAGAGGGAGATTGTTTTTTCTTGTAGCAGAGATGTTCAATCTCCTCCTCCTTTGTGGAAGGTGAAGGTCTACAGTGAATGATAGTACAGACACGACAGAAAGAACTTTATTACTATTAATATGAAAGATCAAACAAAGACTGATTAAGGGAACATATCGGTAAAGGACTTAATAATTCAACATCACAACCGTCTCGGTTCATAACCTGAACAAAATAAGAATGTGGATGGCCTTTTCTTGTGCTAATATGTATGTCACTTTCTGGTCATGCCAGTAAGGACAAGAAGAAGACTATGAAGCTCAAGAATGGCAATGTTCGAAGCCAGATCTACGGAAGAGACAAATGGAACGCGGCTGTTTTCAGGCTACCGTATATAACTTTAACAATAAATAGTACTCTTATTCATTATGTTGGAAAATCTTGTGCAATGCCATTGCCAGTATTATAAATAAATTAGGCCTACATAACGAAATAAGTGGTAATGGCCAACATGCATCACTCTGGTACCTAGCCTCTAAAGGGAAGTACACATTACACCTGAGTGGAGTGAGGATCAGGCCGAGGTAAGTGTCATTCTTAAGAACGCAATAATATAAATGCCTGACTCGCATGCCAAACCTACAAAACTTCAGACGTGACAATATTCACATTGTGAGAATGACACACAAGAAGCACGGTCAAGGTGCGCCCAGCCATTCCTGTGTATCTGATTTAGGTTGAGGGTACTGGCAGAAGTTTACGGACCACAGTTTCGTCATGTATCTCATTATAAATCAGCGTGCCACGTTTCTGGACTGTTCAGTATAAATTATTGTGATCAGACCAGTTCCGGAATTTGGCCTCATAACGTCAACTTGACAAACTTGGTATTAAATTACACAGACCTAACACGTACCTGGTCAGCGGGTACCGCCGAGTCGTATTCTTGGCTTTTGCTCTCGCCTCCCATGGCGACAATTTCTAACCCTTGCTTCAAGGCAGAGACGGGCCTCGCTAAATTCCCTGGGACACCAAGAACCTCGCTGAGGCCAAATATAGATATCTCAACTATTCTTCCTCGTCAATTGCTGATGACTTGCCAAAACTGAGACATGTAGGTTAAATAGGATATATCTATGTACCGGACAAATAAATCCACCCACAAACAAATCTAGCCACAGATTTTCGCATTTATCTTTTAGATACTTTTATTGAACATGGCAGGTCAAGCATTAGTGTTGCCATTTCCCGCTATACTCTTCGTCACATTTTGTACTTGACCATTTGAGATGTGGTACCCTTCTGCCCCCGAGATCTACTTTATCTGCGCAATCAAAATTTAGGGTAGCCCGACATGAGACTAACCCAACGGACCTGGGTAAAGAAGGGCTATTTCACGGGATTTCTTTGCCTTAGTCTCTAATGCGCCAGGGGATTTAGTTACTCACAGGTCCGTAAGACGTGTCCAGCGGAGGGGCGTTACCGGTTCTTTCTTGCATCACTTCTAAGTATTGATCCTGTGCTCAGACCATTCAATTTCACGAGCGGCACTAGATATTCAAAGAAGGGGAAAAATCATTTTGGGGACGAAAAAAAAAAAACACACGAAGCCAGGGACCAGTACAGGTCAGAGTGGGGAGAGGGAGGGGAAGTGTTGTGGTAGTGTTGCTTTGTTATATTTACATCCGCCATTGTCATTGCTAATTGTTTGTGCTGTTGTTTATTGTTTAATATTTTGTAATAATTTTTAGATGCTCATATGTCATGTTGTCATGAGCTAATAAACAACTTGAATCTTAGCAGATTGTTTACGTAATAATTTTGTTCAAAAAGTAAGTGAGGTAGAACGGGGATGAGAGAGACTATCTATGAGAGAGGCTATCCGTGCCTTTCCTCTATTCTTCCGCCACCCAGTGTAAATCCTTGACATTTATCTAAATTAGTTATTTACAATAAGAACTCTAGCACTTTGTCATTTTGCTCAATTGCTTTGGCCACAAAGTCTGGGTTTGTTTCTTTTTCATTCCTGCCTGTTTTCTTTCCTTTTGTTTCTGTTTTGTTTTTCTTTATTTTACTGAATATTTTCTCTTTCGTCCTCGGCAACATCGCCACTTTTGGCTTGACGCGGCCTCTGATCTCTTCTTTAACATGCCTTCGTTTCCCCCTTTTTCTCCAACCACGAGACAGTCACATCTCTTTCTCTCTTCCGTTCATTTTGCAGTCTATCTCGTCCAAATCAATACTTCTTTGTTTATTGATGAAGGGAGGGAGAAGCAAAAAAAAACAACAGGATGAAATGAACTGAAACGGGACGAAGCTAGCAAGGCCGACCACATACTGAGAGAAATACAGAAAATTTGAATACCGTTTAACAGAAGAAAAAAAAATTCGAAAAGTATAAAGATCTTCGGAACAACTATAAAGCATCTGTTAGATGAGCTTGTATTTATATTTTTGCATGGCCATGAAACCCAGATAAGATGAACTCCCATAAAAGGAAAACGGGCATTGTTAAGCAATTTAGTGAACAATTTTGCATGCAAAATGTGCTGACTTAGAATAGAGCGGTGCGCACCACAGTAGTCCACTATAATCTAAAATAGCAGGGATGGTGCGCCCCCTTAATGTGGTACTGTGAAACATACTATATGAACACAAAAGTAAATAGGCAGTATCATGATCGCTGATGTAGACCAGCCGTAAATGAATGTCCACAAACAGCTTCAATATGGCGGTGGAGACGGACATTTGGAATGAAAAAGAAATATCGAGGCAGACAAGGAAGTTATCTAGATCGTCTAGTTCTCAAAGCCAAATAGCCGGTTATTCACGGCTATTCAATTTCCTTCGTAGACAGCAAAAACAAAAAGAGAGGAAAAGGGACACGCAGAAACTGTATCAGGAAAATAAGGGTGAATATGGGAAAAGACACCGTTCAATAAAGCCTAAGGGGAGCAGGATGCTATAGAAATTCGCCCAGCTACCTACGGAAGAAAAGAAAAATGAACCGGAACAAACCAGAACTTACAGAGAGTGAGAAGAGCTGACCGCGAGACGGAAAATGAGGTGGAAGCAGTGGTGGACCGACATTTAAATTTCTGGCATCGATTCAACTTCGATTCTGATACTAAGTACAGCTTAGATCTTCGAACCCTTTCGATTCTGTGAATATTTTATACCTTTCGTTACTCCTGCTACCTTTGGCAAGCTAGGTCAGACTGTCGATAGTATCGAAGCTGTAACAAACATTCAGAGCTTGATATTTGATACCCACAGTTGAAATTGGTGAGTATCGCAACTATCGATGCTGATAAAGAATAATGCCCGCCGCTAGGTGAAAGCGACAGAAGGAACTTCAAGTTGATGAAGTTGGGGCGGAAGGGGAGATGATGTGGATGGAGAGATGGGATGAGGAAAGGAGGGAGGAAGTCATCAAAAATGTTATCACGTATCTGGCGTTTAGCAACACCGAGGGCTTAAGAAAGACGCGTCTGTCTGCCTTTACCATTGACAAGGCCCTATCACAAAGATCTAACTATTGTATTTGGTAAGGAATCTTGTGAAAAGACTCATGTCGCTTGTGCTTTTCTGAGAATAAATCGCAGGGGCATCTTCGAGGGAAAAGTCCCGTCTGCATTTCGAAAAGACTTGCTATACAACTTTCTGGAATCGTTAGGAGTAAAGTATAGTAATGGAATTGATACAATAGTCTTCTGAGCTGCTTCTATGAAAAAGAATTGGGCAGCATCAACTCAGTACACAAAACCTGTGGCCATTTGCATAATCATTGCGTTAGTTAACGCACTGCGGTAACCACGGAAAACTCCCTAAACATTAGTAGTGTTCACTGTGGTAAAAGCCAAACGTTAACTAACATATGGATTATGCATACGGCCACAGAATCTGAAAATGTAAGACTGTGTGGGGCAAATAAAGAAGAATTGGAGTCATTCTGTTTTTTCGATCATCTTGTCAACTCTAGTTTCTGGATTATTTCAAAGACACTATAGGTACCTTGTCTTTTAAGTCCACTAAAATTGACCATGATTATTCATATTTAATTTTGGTATACTAAATTCATTTTTCTCAACGTCTCTTTTAGCAAAACACTTGTGAAAAATACCTCGTAATAAAGAAACAGTCCCGTATTCGATCATTCTCTGAAAGTCATCAAATACATTATATTACAAACTTCCCCTACATGCTTTATACTCTGAGAATATGGGAGAAGACGAAGAAAAAGAAAATGATGTAACACTGATAAAAAGAATTTAAGGGCACTAGTTACCTTGTGTTTCAAACCCACTAATACTGACCAGGATTATGTCATATTTAATCATGGTAAATTAACCTTATTTTTTCCTAATGTCTCTCTTACCAAAGCACTTATGGAGCATACCTCGTAATAGACATATTCTCGTACTCGATCATCATGTAAAAGGCATCAAGTACAATACATCACAAACTTCCCAATACATCTTGTATACTGTAAGAAAACAGGCTAAACATGCATGGCACGTTCAGAAAGAAATATGCAGAACATAGTCTAAACAAACAAAAAGAAATCGGGATATCTTGCTTCTATGTACAATTATGTCAGTTCTCAAATTTCCCCACTGATCCACATGAACCAGAGAAACTCCGCTCACCACTTATAATTTGTCCCCATTCATTGGGATTTCCCAGATTGCCACAGACCCACATACTCCTGTATACTGTGCAATATGGCTGTTCATCATGTCTGCTTGTGAAGACTACGTTATAATAAGAAGACATGTTTGTCTGACCGATGTGGTATGTTTGCTTGCAAAAAGATCTATATACTGTATACTTGGAACATCTTCAGCAATACACCATGTGACCCAATCCTTCAGAAACTATCCTCATTTATCGAACACATACCACAAACACACGTAGATATATGATCGGTGGGCGTTGACAGACAGTTACTGATTCAGTCAATGGGTATCATTTATGTACAAGAAAAACACACAATTTTGCCTGTCGGATGTCCGGTCGGTTGGCTCAGTGGGATCGGACATCGGCCTTCCGTTTCTAGGTCAGGTCGGTTGTAAATCGCCGACTGATTGATTTTCCTAAAGGTGGTGATTACCCCAAAAAGTAAACAAAGATGTTCGATGAGTAAGGTTGGTAAGGGGAAGGAAGGTACCAGTGAGGGAGGCTAGCGTAGATAGATGACCTAGATCCACTTGTCGCTCATCTTACTCCGAGTGCTAGAAAGTTATGCCTTCAATTCAAGCGTCTGTCAGTGAAAAAATTGCTGACTTGTAGAGAAGAGGAAGTGGGCAGAGAAAACCGAAGTAAGAGGAAATGTAGTAGCAGTAGTAATTGGCTTTATTTAGTGTTCCCTAGGGCATGGTGGCCCCATTCGGAGAAGTAATTGGAAACTTTAGATGTTGTGACTTTTAAATGAGCACGGCTTGTCAGTCCAAGTACTTTGGACAGGAGGGGGAACTGGAGAGGGCTCAGCCGGATGATGACGTAAAAATGGTCTGAGGATTAAAATGCTAATGCCGTTATCTTTTTTGCTTCAATGGTGAGTTTCCCCTGCCTTATACTGAGTATAAGGGTACTGAATGTTAAAGATTTATAATGAAGCTTTGCTGAAGGTGTAGTTGAGGAAACAGAGTGTGATGACGGAAAAGAAGAGAATGCAGTTGCGTAGGTGACACCTCTGTGCTGTGCCGGCTTCACCTACAAAGGCGAAATAAGCTATAGCTTAGGAACTCACCGTCTGCAGAGGATTTCACGGTGTTTTTTTTTCTTTAAATGATAATATTGTATTCATTTTTTAATATGTAATTAGTCTCCTTAGTCACTTGTATCATTATTGCTCTTGGCGTATTTTGTGGCGACCGAAATTCAGTCCACACTTTTGCGATACTTTCTGATGTAACTTTTCAGTTAGAGGTCTTCAAGCTTTACATAGCTTGGGGCTCAGATGTCTAACTTCGGCCCTGCCCCTGCCATGGGTGAAAGAAAAGTTAGGGGTAGCATCAGAGTATTAAAGTGGAAACCACGTTGAAAAAGAGCCAGATCAGGGGCTAGAGAAAGATATGCTTGCCAACAAGTACAGTAGAGAACCTTTAAAGGGCAATTCCAGCAGACTGTCGTGGCAGTTACGCTAACTTCTGAAAAGCTCTGACAATACAGCAACCAGTTTCGATTAATATTTAAGAAATATGTTAATCTCTTTAAGAAACAACCAAAAATATCTAATGTAAAATTAAAGCTGTTCAGAAATTAGCATAACTGACGTGACATTTCGCTGGAATTGTCCTAAAACAAAATTCACGGGACCAATGAGTATGCTCGGTTTTAAAAAGACTTTTTGTTTAGACGGGTATCCCTAAAACGAGAAAAATAAACAGGTCTTCTTGTTTCCTTTTGTATGAGCAGTACTTTCGGTTTAATCGTTTTCGTTTTAACCGTTGTCTATTCTGTTACAACTGAAATTGTGAGCATTTTTTTGTCACCTTTTGGGATAATAGTCTGATGTGATATCTATAGTAACGCCTATAAATTGGAAACTGATATAGACTACTGTGCCAGAATTTTCTACACACGACAAAAAGACTTACCCCCGAAGCTCGGTCGAAGTCGGATGTCGTAACCTTTGAGTAAACTCTCGATGGTTTCTGTTACATTTCCAAAATGATCGTCTGATGAGTGACACCTGTCATCAGAGAAGAGAATTTAGAAATAATAACAATAATAATAATAACAGATCGTATAAAAATATGTAACATAAGAGGAGAAATTTAGTAACAATAATAATGATAATAATACATAGCATTTATATAGCGCTCATCCCTGTAGATACGGGCTCTGAGCGCTTTACATAGAGAAGTAAATAAGATTATAATATTCAGCTCACACATCTAAGCATACTACAATAAAGTAAGTTTGTTTCACTCCAATAATAATACATATAGGCAAACATAAAGATGTGAAGTTGTCAGTAAATTTTGATGTGCAACGCATATAATGTGGCACAAAGGCATATACACTTACACATACACAACAAAAAGTGAATCGGACAGAAAGCACGCATATACTATCAGACTACGTCATTACACTTAGTTCTCACAAAGTGCACATACTTATCTAGACCTTTAATTTTGTAGAGAACCTCATTTAAAATTGAAATGAATACCGGGAGTTATATTTTCATCAATAATATGTCTTCTCTGATCACAACGGCTCAAATTTTAGACGACAGGAGCAAGGCAAGCGCAGTACAGGCTACGGTCATCGGAGAGTTAATCACAACTACATTTTCATTGCTAATTCCACACGAGCAAAGTATTTAATCGTTACATAAGGAGAAAGAAAGAAAGAAAGAAAGAAAGAAAGAAAGAAAGAAAGAAAGAAAGAAAGAAAGAAAGAAAGAAAGAAAAAGAAAAAAGGAAAGAACGAAAGAATGAAAGAAAGGAGTTGTTGAGCTTCACCCGAAAGAAAGAAAGAAAGAAACAAAGAAAGGAAGAAAGAAAGAAAGAAAGAAAGAAAGAAAGAAAGAAAGAAAGAAAGAAAAAGAAAAAAGGAAAGACCGAAAGAATGAAAGAAAGGAGTTGTTGAGCTTCACCCGAAAGAAAGAAAGAAAGAGACAAAGAAAGGAAGAAAGAAAGAAAAGAAAGAAAGAAAGAAAGAAAGAAAGAAGTTGTTGAGCTTCACCCTCATTTTCTTGGACCGACTGTCTTCGAAAACTTTATATGAAATAAAGAGGAGAGGGGGGTACAAGAAAGTAACGTCTGGTCAGAAAATACGAATGATAGCGTGTTCGAAAATAGACTGTGTCTGTTTAAGGATTGTTTATTTATTTCGTCGAGGCAGACTATCTCAGACATTGGCAGAACCCATCTGATGGGCACAGACATGCATTCAGGGATTTGGATCTTGCCATCAATCATCAGTGGGGGCGATAGCGTGGGTGTGAAGAATCAAAGGGACGAGCATACGGCAGTAGGCCTGGACAAGAATCGGATCTGGAATCGGTAACTGCGAATCGCAACTCAGTGATTCCTAGGAACCGGTTCCTCGTTTGCTGCCAAGTACAACCATCACACGGCTCTTTATTTAGATTCGTTTCTATTCAGCTCTCATACGCTCGACGAGCTAATCATGCAGGTGGAGAGAACTGGACTCAGAATCTGACTCGGATTAATAACCGGTTTGCCATCTCAAGACCATTAGGCTGGGTCTCAAGTCCCAGATAGGGCTAGAGAGTAAATTGATATCCTCT
>JAWQUT010000211.1:423030-441308 GCA_033807755.1 Ellobium chinense
CAATCCCCCAACCCCCTACCCCTGCAAAGAAAATAAATGCACACTTTTCCAACACCTTCTATTCCCGTTTGTGTGTGTATATGTGTGTGTATGTGTGTGTGTGTGTGTGTGTGTGTGTGTGTGTGTGAGTGTGTGCTTAGCACAAGGAGTAGGAATTGGATCCGGATGCACTAGTCCCGATTAGCTATTATCTCGGATTCGTGAGCACCTAAAAACGCGACTCTTGCCTACAAGGCAGTTTAGAAAACGTTCTCTTCAAAGAAAAATTCAGACTCAGATTTCACAAGTTTATTTCCATTGTAACAATATTACTTAAATATGAACACACAGCATATCATTGGACAGTACCTAAGTAGACATATGGACAAACAACAAGATATATACACAGACAAAAGAAAATAGGTAGACATATTAACATCTTAACAGAAGACACAATATTTAAACCTACATAGTAGGACTACAGATTCTGTGACACAAGGAAACTAAAAGTTCTAACTGCAGTATCGAATGTGATTGATTTATATCTTACGGTTGTTTTTTTTTTATTGATATACGTCGTACATACTAGTTTATTTTGGGCTGATTCTTATGACACTGTCGGAACTCATCTACGAGGATTTCCACTCATAGTGAAGGAACAATTTTATGAGAGGATTATATTTTTACTGAATGCAGATTTGTTCCTCTAACATATGCTTTGAGGGTTCTGGAAATGCCACAGCTGCCAGATTTGAGAAAAAAACTCTTCGCAGCCTCTCAAGGAACAGTATTGTACCGTACTTCATCGATACCCTGTCACCGAGGAAAAATTTTAAGCAATGGAAAATTTGATTTAAAGGTAAACATTTCGATCACAGGATGAACAGCCAAACAGGCTAGTGACATACAAGAACATTTTTGAAAGCCGCCAGGAAACCGCCAGCGCAATCTCATGATGACTGGAGTAGCGCGGCAGAGCAAGTTAAGGCGACGCACTCAAAATCTAAAGGTCGTCGGTTCGATTCCCGACCATAGTAATGTTGTAAGTGCCTTAAGAAAGCATTTCATTCACATTTTCCTCAGTCCAGCCATCTGTAAAATGGGTACCTGGCTATAGGCAATGGGAGATACTGTCAGAATACTGATGATCAGCGCCTGTATATGGCAGCGGCACTGTATGCTCCTAGGGGAACTGAGAAAGTCCTAAAGTGAACACGCCTACTTGGGTAATAATAATGTGAAGTGGCGTGGGCGGGGATAGTCTGGATACGAGACTCATAAACCGCATTATTATTATTATTATTATTATTATTATTATGAATGTGTACATCAGATTTTGAATTGAAAGATGTTAACGCAGTTTGTCCCATTTTTTCTTCTCTGAGGGTACATGTATGGTTAACCCTTTGAGTCCCAAGAGCAGAAGCACAGTACTATGATATATGAAGATTATTTTCAAATATTGACATGTAATAAGTAATTGTGCTTAACTAAACATAAACCTTGAGAAATCTGACTGTTATGTACACTTCTTCAGGGAATGATCAGCGATATTTATCTACGGCATGTCAAAAAACAAGAACGGACACTCCAAGCCGTGTGCCACATTTGGTACTGTGGGTCTTACAGGGTTAATACGTATTTCTATCAATAAGTATACTTTTGGTCGGTCCCGAGGTGTACACATTATCCCTGTTCCATTGTAATAATAGACAAATACCATGACTTCAGGTTTTATTTCTTTCAGTGCTTAGTTTTAATATTGTTTTGGAGTGTAATGAAAGGACGCCCCTGCAAATGTTCCTTGCCCAGGGCTGTACGGTCCTTAAATCCGCCCTTGATCATAGACTGACCTTATTTCACCGCACCGGGTTCTCCAAGATAACCAGCCTCATCCAGACCGTTTCTAGATAAAGATTCAGAATTATTTTAAAGTTGTCGTTTCCCCCAATGGAGACGAGTCATAGACTACTGTACTCCTGGGAAATGCAAATGCGTTGTGGATGTCAAGAAGAGAAAGTGTTTTTTTGGCTATAGTGCAGGGTGAGGATAGAGGCATAGCCACTCAAGGTGAGGTTCCAAAATATTATTCTAATCTAGTATCGAATTTTGAATAGATGGAGACCTTCTAAAATTCGAAAACACTCGAACAAGGTTAATTCGAAATTCAAGAGAACCTCTACAACACGCTTATAATAGACTTATAATAGATTTTTTTTAATTTAAATTTTTTTTCGACGCTGTTCATTGGGATGAGTTGAGCTTCTGATCTATGTCTGCCCTTACAATAACAATCAAATAATTCGCGTCTGAATATGGACACATGTACCTGAGGTTTCACCACCCTTCCATTCATGATACACAGGAGTGAAAATAGACTTAGTTATAATATAATATACATTATATAATGGACATTATAGTTCAGAGCGTGGCAATCAGGAAAGTGCGTCCCAACGGATCGCGCTACCATGGGTTAATAATGAATAACAAGCCTTTGTCTGGCCTTGGGTTAAGGAAGTCGGAGGGAGGGTCACTTGCCTAGGGGCTGATTTATTGCAAATGAGAGAAGATCTGTGGATTAACCCTGAAAAAATGGATGGCGGAGGAATCTAGAAATGCTTCGTAATAAGCGTGTTATTTTTTCCCAGATGAACACTAGGCACTTTTGCCGAAGAAAAAAGAACTCCAATTTACTATGTAGAGAAGTTCTTCTACAATTATTCAGCAATATCTGAATACGCGTAATGAAACAAGTCTAGTTTGAAAAAAAAATAAAACTTGCGAACGCGTTGTAACATCACTAGTTTCGTGCTTGTATCAAGCGTTTTCGTAATATGTAGAAAAGTTAATCTACAATTATTCACTTATATCTGAATACGCGTAAAAAATTAAACTTGCGAACGCGTCGTTATATCGTTAGTTTCGTGCTTGTATCAAGCGTTTTCGTAATATGCGTGTTCAAGTGTGTATTTCATCGCTTCGAACAGTACGCTTTTGAACATCACATTCTATCGAAGAATAGTTTCTGTCTAAACGTAATAGGAGATAAGTTTCATTACTTACTGGAATGTACTCATTTTATTCAAGAAAGAAAGAAATACATGGACAAAAAATATTTTACTAGACCGAATATGCTGAAGTATGGGAAACTGATGCAATCAGGGAATACAACTGAACCAAAAAGATTATGTTGTTTCTTGGATATTGTGATTAAAGGTTTTGCTTGGGCCTGTTTTACAAAAAGAATTACGCTTCCACACGTTCTCTTGTGTCTTTTCTGTCGTAAAATGTCATTAGTTGCACTTGTGAGTTTATATTCTCGTGTTGATCGCTTGTTGCACTTGTTTTGCACTTAAGCTGATTAATAGACTTGTTGAACGTGTTGTTGTTGTTGTTGTTGTTGTTGTTGTTGTTGTTGAGAATGAGTGGCATATACAAAGTGGGGTTTAATCAATGTTTATCCTATCTCTCCAAGGGTACAACGATGTCCACCTAATAACCAGTCCTCCCCCTCCAACTCTTTGCCCCTAACGCTTTAAGCTATTTGATATGTAAACGGGCGAATAGTGGAACAGAATTCGAATATTCACAAATACATGTAGATACGTCTTCAAAAAGAGTAGTTTTTTTGTTCATCTCTAGCGTCAGGCAGCAAACGAACAAGCCAAATGGGATGGAGGGACAAGATGACAAAACCGATGACGAAATGGAAGAATGGAAATGATGAAATGATAGAGCAAAGATGACATTGCCCATGAGACCTTCCACTGGCCCAGATCGTTTGAGCTAACCTTGTTTCATACGATCGGTGTCAGTCTGTCTGGCACCCGTCGCAATTTTTCGGAGACACAAAGATTAAGTTGGTGTGAACATGTAAACAACTGCCTGTAAGCGGCTAGCTCACCAGCAATGGTGCCAGAGAGGAGAAATGGGGATCGAAGTTGAGAATTTTGAAAGCGTGGAATTGATTTGGAAGAGGGAAGAGAGGGGAGGGGAGAAGGAGGAGGAAGGAGTCGGCTATGTCGAGGTTTGATGCGTGTGGGATTCATACTTCTAAACTGTCACGTTTTTCAGAGATGTGAATTTTCTTTCATGGTCATGAAGTCCATACGTTCATATATTATTATTCATATCTATCTATATCTTAATATGGATAAACAGATCTATGGGACGGATGGGACCACTGCGCCAAGCAAGGACCTAAGGGTCTCCTTGTCAATTTCCATCTTGGAAGACTCTGAAAATATGGGAATGTGAAATTGCCGGGGATTTGTTCGCTGCACCTTAACAAAAATCACTATTAATGGCATGATATCCTTTCTAGAGTAGAAAACAGTTTATCGGGGCAGTCCAGCCTGATCCTAAATATCATGAACGGCCTTGACTTTGTACTTTCTTGGGTAATACCTTTCCGGAAGTGAGACAGGAACAAAAGTAATGTAAATGTGGTCTTCCCGTAACTAATCATTGAAGAAACATATTGATCAAGTTTTTTGAGTACTCCTGCAAATTGATGAAGTCTGTTCTTAAGCTTCCTTGTGCGTTTAATTTTCAATCCCTTTTCTCACCTAATATTAGTCTCATGACAGATAAGGCTGATTCCCACTTTTCCGTTCCTCATTGCACCTGTGACTTATATCATGATAAGATATCTAGTCTAGTATTGTTCTGTGTGGACTGTGCTTTATGAAAACGATTCTTACTCTGATCAGGTGTAAAAATGAAATAAGTATTAGGTTAAGCTTATACAAATTTGCTCTCAAATTTGCTGACGACTTTTTAAAAATGCTAAATAATAGAGATTCTGGGGCCAGAATAGTTTTCACCATTGTGAATGACTCTAATTAGCTTCTGCGACAATCGTGTGGCTGAAACATATCATCGGACAACTTGAAGTTTACTGTATTTATACATGTTTCTGTGAGAATTTTTATTGTTTGCAAAATCTGTTGGGTTCACAGAAAACAAAAAACAAGTTTAAGAAGAGTACATAATATACTGAGGATTCAGATGTTAGTAAGCTGGAACCGCTGACATGTTACACAAAAGCTATCATTTGTTGTTGTTGTTGTTGTTGTTGTTGTTGTTGTTGTTGTTGTTGTTGTTGTTGTTGTTGTTGTTGTTGTTGTTTGTCGCACAGTAGTAATTTGAATTCAACTATTTTTGAATTCTCAGCACAACAACTTTGGCGATATGAACCACTATTTTTCTCTTTTTGTAATGAAAAGACCTTAATTCCACACCGAAATAGAGGGATATACAGTCTCGTATAATAAAATTCCAGAAATAGGTTGGGAAAATTACATCAAACGTGGACAATTGTATAAAGCAAGATGACTTAATTTGCAAACGAAATGTAGGGATTCACGCAATCTCGGATGACTGCTGGTTAAGACTGTTGGTAATAAATCTAAAATGAGATTTGTAATGAATTTATTAGACTGCCATGTAAAAATCTATAGCAATATCATAGACTGCGTTCATACAGCACACAGACTTAGAAAAGATCTAAGCGCCTTACAGGATGTTGAATTTGTAGGCATTCCATCGGTTTTTTATTATAATAGCATGGTAAAGAAAGTAAGTGACTTTTCGTTCTTGGTGGTGGTGTTGTTATAGTTTATAATTACATATTTCAAAACATAATATCTAGTTATAACTGGGGACGAAAATTAACGAGCCGCGTGACGTCACGAGTTTGTGCGGTGTAATGACCATGGGACAACGGCGCTTCTAGTTTCACTGTAACCGAGATTTTTTTTTTTTAGGGGGGGGAGAGGGGTTTGACGAGAAATCCGTATGTAGACAGGCATTTTACGCCACATACGACAGTTCCAGTTTATCATACCAACTATTTCAAAATGTCTATACACATTGTAAATACGCCATGGTTTGTGTTATTTGTTTTGACTGTTCCCAACAGAATTTTGTGTCATGTGTCTCATTTCCTTGGCTTGAAATTGGAATGTGATCAGGGTGTGTATCTGCTTGATCAAATTAATTTTCCATCTTTACGAAATTACATGGTCCGTATGCTTGATATTACAAGGTAATCTTTGATGATTATTCTATCAGACCTCTAGTGATAAATCTATGAGATGTCTCGTGAATTTGTCAAAGTATGCATCTTGTCTAAACCGTGCATTAGTCTAGATACGTGATGTAAACAATAGACCAACTAAAGATCTTGAAAATTAATGTCATTCTTCAACATTTACATGTTTTTGTTGTTGTTTTTTTTAATTCCATCCCCACTACGTTATTAGATAAAGCGACTTTGTGAGCTCGATTAGACAGGGAACTGCCTGAATTGTCGGCACATTGATTTTTTGAGTTTCAAACGAAATTTAAAGTTGGAAAATTAGTGGAACATAACAGAAAAATCAACAAAATCCTCTTGTATTATTTTAGCCGGATTACGAGTATGAGTCTAAATTTAGTGTAGAAGTCTCTAAACATCATCATAACAGTAGCAGCAAAGAAGAAGGCGTGTCCTATTATTTGTCCCAAGGCGATAAGGATCTTTTGACGGGAAAGTTACTTGTGGTAGCCAGTTGGTTACCAATCATTCTCTATACATATATATATATATATAATAATGTAATGAATAACACATATATACATACATACATGCATCCGACACACACAGATTGGTGAAACAGTCATATTTGTAATAAAAATACAAGGTGTTTACATCTATTGAAAACAAGAATGGAAATCATACAGGAGATAAGGAAATTACCAAAACAGAAGCAGAAGGAGAATAAAGTAGTCTAGAGGAGAGGGACCCAAAAAGAAAAGAAAATATGAATGTAACAATCTTCTGAACATTTCTGAGAGGCCGCTGAAATATTACTGGTTTACAAGTTCTCTGTATATTATCATTTCTAGAGCCAAGCTTTTATATTAAGTATGTTTTTTGTACATGATAAAAGAATACCTGTTGTCGGTGTGTACTAAAGTCCACCTGAATAATAAAATGATAGCTCAGTTAAGAAAAGTCTGTGTTCGTGAAATTCAGATTAATAATGAGGTATACTTATCAATGAAGTACTTAATATTGATGTGCCACTGTATAATGATTTTTATCGAGAAACAGCTATGATAAACAGTGGAATGTACCGAATATTGTTGAGGGCATTTACACCGTAAGACAAACAAATATAACTATGTTAAGTCATAGCAATTACCTTGACACCGCCACGAGGGAGCAGAGAAGAACAAAGATGAAAAAAGGCACGATAATATTCCACATGGCACCCGTCTGAACTCGCTGACAGTTGGTCACCTTTATTATCATCATCGCCGGTCGTCGGCACAGACTTACACCACCACTGAAACTGACACTATCATGAGCTAGGTACAACCATTACTGTAATATAACTATACAGGTATCTCTTACTGTACTTTAAAAGTGAAGCTCTCTCCACTTATCCCTGAAAGTTCTTTACAGAAATGCACACATTTATTGATGTTGCGGATGTCGATGCATCTGCTGTGGGATTTATTGGTGGTGATATTTCAAAGTAAGTCACTAGTGATTAGAGCAAAGGGGATGCAGTTGTTGCTCTATGACAGATTCTTTTTGGTCGTCCCTCCCTACAAAGTCGACGGGAAAACCCAGTACCAGTGATTATGGTGGTGGTGGTATATGACACCGCTGAAGCAGGTTGCTGTTGGAAGTAAATGTTGCTTTGGTTAGTCCGACTGCAGCAACACTGTGGTGTTCTGAATGCCTCTGTTGGTGCTAGTACAGTTGGAGTTGGGAGATGCTGTCACACCTTGTTGTGTTAAAGCGCATCAAAGTGCATAATACGCCTGGATGACATAAACGTTACCACCGTTGCATGTATTAGATACTGACAGTGAGTCCTTCCGGTATTAAAGGCGTCAATCCACCTCTCCGAGTGATGCTAGGTAGTGGCTGCTGGATGCTGTCCTCGTCCAAAAAAATCAATTGCTGTTTTTTTTTCTTACGTATCACTTTCCTACTCTTTATGCCACTATGCAGTTGCTGTGAGACGCCTTTCCTTTTCCGGTGAACTGCGCCGACCGGATATTCTAAGACAGAATTGTCACACTCGCTATCCCTGGGTCGCTAAGCAGTTGCTACGGGACGCTGTTCTCCTCACAAATGGACGGTTATTGAGGTGTTCCTGCATGATTAAATTATACCACCATTAGCAGCTCAACAGTGTTGACGCCCTACGCTTTCTAGCTAAAGGGTCGTTTGACGTCTTTCTTTTCCAGCGGTATCACGTGCTTTTGTATCTTGCGGTCAAAACGACATGTCGGTTCTAGCAAGAATCAGGTTTTGGAAATTGTAGTCGCAAGTGTTGGCCACATCAGATTCATGCCTGCAACAAACCCACAAAGAGTTGGGTTGTTGGTTTTTTTTTCACTTGGATAAGAGAATGATGGACAGTGCTGCTTTAATAGATGAAAAATATCTCATGTGAATCAAAGGCGCGTCTTAGTCGTGAATATTACACTAGTGTTGGTCGCAGTTGTCAAGTTATGGGAATACGTTGCCAAATTTTAAAAACCTCACTCTACCTATACATGTAATTACATGTTATGATGTCATCTCATTAGTAAAACATGATTGAACATCACACCAAAGTAATGTCACAAGTGCAGCTTCTTGAGACTGACACCACGGCACGAAGACACCATCATCACTTAGCCAAGCTTTGCTGAACGACAGAGCTGGTATAAGAACCGTATATCACAGATTTTACTCAACGAGACTAAACCACAGCACGAATGAGTGAGTAAGAAAAAATCTGACCGCGGAACCAACCGAGATGACCGAAAGTGAGGAACATGATGCGGCGTCCGAGATGGAGAAAGAGAGAGAGGAGAAGACAGAGTAGACAGCCATAAGGGGGGACGACTCTTGTGCGCGGGAACGATCAGACCCGAGAAGAGAAGGTCGTCTTCGCTACTCGCGTTGCATGAAAGTAGGGCCCAAAATCAAGAACGAGAAGGGGAGAGAAAATGTGGGAAAGAGGCAAAAGTAAAAAAGCGAATCCTCTCGCGAATGAAGAAGCGAGCCCATGTCCACCGTGGGTGATCGCGTCAACGCATGCGCTAACAGAGACAGGAAGCTGCTGGGATCAAATTTTGCTGCCCCGCCAAACCCTATCGTTAAGCTATGGCCCTTTAATGATATTTCGGTTAACCGTCATGGGTATCGATACTCTGTATCAGAATGAAAACGTTTTTTGGAAATCAGGTTTAAGGAAGGAATAGAACGTCTCGGATTGTTCGACATTTTCCACGGAAACCGTGTAGCTGAGTTTCTTGGTATTGTGGATTGGATGGTTAGTCGCCCCCTTCCTTCCCCTCCCACACCTCTCGTACTCCCCCATCCCAGCTCCGACCTTTACCTATTGGTCGCGTCAAATGTGCAAAAATAATCGTCATTCATGACACTGAAAATCATGTCCATGGCTTTCGCTATTCGTTATCATGGGCGTCACGGGAAAGGAGCAAAGATGTTGTTGCTGTAGCTGCCGCAGCTGGTGCCACTGCTTAATATAGGCCCACCGTCATACTCCGCCTTTGTCTCTTTTTACCCTTTTAACCCAAAAGTCAGTCTGGCTTAACAGGTACGCACCCCGAGATATCGAAATGAACGGCCATATGCATTTCGATACTTCAGTTAAATTCAAATTATTGTATCCAGGCTACAGCGTTGTAAAATAAGGGAAAGCAGACTTGTCAATGATCGCAAATCGACAGAACAACACAACTACATGTACACTACCTAAGAAAATGAGAAACAATAACCAACAGCTAAAGAATATTGTTTTAAGTGTGTGCATTGACACTGTTGAGCAGCACTAGATACATGGCGCTATCGAACGGATGCGGAGTGTAGAAAGATTTTAAAGAACAACGGGTCACGACATCAGTGTGTTTAAGGCTTCAAGAATCCATGTGATTTTACAAAAACCAGCAAACTTGCAGAAGCCGTTTTTACTGTGACAGGAGAAGATGTCGATATTTTTATGTATTTTAGTTTAAATAGTGTTCGGGATTTTGAACAAAATGACAAAGAAGGACAGAATGCAGTGTTCCTGCAGGGGAGACAACTAAGCTACGACGGCGATGGGCGGAGCAAATTCAGAACTCTTCGGGTAGAACTCTTGGGGCACTCAAAAAGCTTAAGAAAAATGGTCAGGGGCGGTGTATAGAAACACGCTTGGAACACGAAAACGTCAATGACTGAGATAATGAATGTCAGCCTCCTTGCCCCTCCCTTCCTTCCGCCCTCCTTTTCCTCCTTCCTAAAACTCTCCCCAAATACAGACTCCACTTCCTCCACTTGCAGGACAGGTTGGATTGTTGGGGTTTTTTTTCCTGGAGGGGGGNAGGGGGTGTCAAAGAGTCCAAGGCAGTTCTACAGTTCCATAAGCGGTGTTCGTCTGCGCGTGATTAGCATTCTTTCTTGTGTGCTCACCGAGTCTATTTGTTCTAGAGCAATGTTCCGCTGGTGAGTAAGCAAGAAGGCTGAAATACGAGAGATAGTCCCACTGATTGAACGGAAAAGAGGACTAGGAATTCGCCGTATTTTATTGATCTGAAGCAAAGGAAAGATCGATCACAATGGAGAAAGACAGGAGGTGAAAGGGAAATTTAGGAGCAAGGCGGCCAAAGAGGAAAAAAAAAAAACTTCCTGTGTAAGGGAGATTACTAAAATAATTTCATTGACCCTTGGAGTTGATTTTACCTCCCTTCGTCCGCTGTCTCAAACGTTCTCTCCGGCAAGATGGTTATTTTTGCCAGCCTGCCTCCCTGCTTGCTTTCCTGCCTTTCTTGTTTATCTGCCTGCCTGCCTGCCTGCCTGCCTGCCTGCAGTCTACCTGCCCGCCTGCCTGCCTGCCTGTCAACCTGCCCGCCTGCCTGCCTGCCTGCAAATGGCCGAGAGAGTTCAAAAGACTGCCTCAAATGTGATGGACTTTCTTCAATGTTTCTAATGCTATTTTCTGAACCGTAGCATACTGGATGAACATTAAACCAGTTTCTGCATAGTTTCGATGTAATAGGAACTGTTTTAGTCCTGACATTCGGAATAAGACCATTACGCTCTTTTGTGAATCATTCCATTGCATTCAAGGTATTGTGTTAAAGTTAAAGAACGGTTAATTCATGCCTCCCTTTTTATACCCCGGACGGGCCTTTGAAATTCATACAAATCGGTCTGTAACGTTTCTATGATACCTACAACAATAACAATAACAATAAGTTTCTTTAGCTCAGAAAACAATCTGTTGTAAATGAGCAAATAATAACAATATTCTTAACAAGCAACTCATATTTTACCCTTCCTCTCTCTCTCTCTCCCTCTCTCTCTCTCTCTCTCTCACACACACACACACACACACACACACACACACACACACACACACACACACACACACACACACACACACNCACACACACACACACACACACACACACATACACTCTCTCTCTTTCTCTCTTTCTCTCTCTCTATCTCACACACACTCTCTCTCTCTTTCTCTCTCTCTATCTCACACACCTTTTCTCTCTCTCTATCTCTCTCATACACACACTCTCTCTCTCTCTCTCTCACACACACACACTCTCTCTCGCTCTCTCTTTCTCTTTCTCTCTCTCTATCTCACTCTCTCTCTCTCTACCTCTCACACACTCTCTCTCTCACACACACACACACACATACACACACTCTCTCTCTCGCTCTCTCTTTCTCTTTCTCTCTCTCTCTATCTCACACTCTGTCTCTCTCTCTCACACTCTTTCTCACACGCACACACACACTCTCTCTCTCACACATTCTCTCTCTCTCACACACACTCACTCTTTCTCTCGCTCTCTCTTTCTCTCTCTATATATATCACACACACACACACACACACACACACACACACACACACACTCTCTCTCTCTCTCTCTCTCTCTCTCACACACACACACACACACACGCTCTCTCTTTCTCTCTCTCTTTCTTTCTCTCTCTCTGTATCTCTCCCTGTGTGTGTGTCTCTCTCTCTCTCTCTCTCTCTCTCTCTCTCTCTCTCTCTCTCTCTCTCTCTCTACACTTCACAAATTCAAATTCACTAGAGCGATTCGGCTGTACCAATATTAAAGGAAATATTAGGTGCCTGTATAAGTGTTAGCATTAGGAAATCTTATAATAAAAAAAACACTTACGGATATTTTTAAATTAACAATCAATTCTCTCCGTAAAATGATACTTGGGTTAATAGTTTCATAAACAAAGACTTGTTAAAACTGGAAATGTTCAGAAATTAAGAGAATAAGTTCTGCTTAAAATTGTCCATACATATCTTACAGAATTCCTTATAAAACTGTTGCCTGCAGTGATCATGCAGCTAACATTCAAACATTAGATAAGATATTACTCATTTGCCCGTCTATCACATTTCATGTATTCCCCTGATTTACATGTTTTTTAGTAAGTCCTCATTCAGGCCTAAGCATTCTGCTCTGGCTAACAATTTCAGATGAATCCCTAAAATGTTATACTTGACATTCGTGTATATCTGTTTTCGTATTTTTCAAGTGATTATATAAAACTGGCTTGGTAGAAATTGCTTTTTCTTCCATACATTTTCTTCTCTCAGAAATGTGTGAGATTTATTCTCCTTTGTCAGTGTCGTTCTCCACGTAATAGTTCATCTTCTCACGCTCCTTTCCTCTTTTTTATTCTCTCATGCTCAGATTCCTTGTTGTATCCTATCGGTTAATTTCACACATTCACATATTTCTATGACGTCAGAAACACCTCTTCCTCATTCTCACGAGTGTGATGTGTCCTCTCTTAATCCTAGCCGAGATTGCTTACTCTGCTTGCATGGGATTTGTTCATCCCTATGTCTATAAAAGAATGTTATTCCGTAATCTTCTATTTAAACTACGTCATGTCTAGATAATTACGTCATCAAAACACGTTACTGTGAACAAAGTGATGCCAATTTTTTTCATCCGACCTTAGTGGTCGAATATCATAATATACCTTTAATGTTATCACAATCTATGATGTTGTTAAGAAATCTTTATAATATATGATGCTGTGGTAGCGAGTGGAGCTATACAAAGACAATTACAAATAATCACCCAGATGATCAATACCGCCATTGTGTACCCTGAGCTGACCGCATTCCGACCCTGACCTGGCCCTCAGGCACGAGTGCTCATCCATAGCACAAGTTGACGTGCAGTGCTCACGTCTGAGGGCAGATCCATAGCCCATACAACACGCAGCCTGTGGGAAGTTCCATTCCCTGGTGTATCTCTCAGTAGAATACCCTAGTGTGTCAACGGTTTCGAGAGAGTCATCCATCGTAGATGGAAGCGCTTAATTATGTTGGAAAATTCTTGGTTCGTGACCATGTAACGCAATCTGCTATATTTTTAAGTTTCCAGGAGAATCCATAATAACACAAGGGGCAGTTAGTTGAAAGAGCTTGAATCGTGAAACGGGAGCCGATATGGAGTTGTGCCGATTAAAAGTAAACGATTCATGGCATCATCATTACATGGCTTTCCTAAACATTTCCTTTTCTGCAACATTTTCAGAGAAATAAATGTAAAAAAAAATGTAAAACGCAGCTGCTTTGTCCCAACTTCTGCTTAAGTGCAATATTTTTTTCATGTTCCTATGGAATTTCTCTTGAGTGTAATCCCCAAAATGTTCTCTCATGACAACATCGAACAAAATAACAGACTTCAAATTAAAAGCCGGGGATAATAAAGTCTTTAATGGGAAGACTCTAAACGTAGCAGTTCCTATAAAATAATGACTTGAAATTCTACAAGTACAGTGAGACCTCGATATTAAGTACTCATTTAATAAGTATGCATTGGGTATGAATGTGACATGCACAGATTATTTTTCTATTACTTTAATATCCAGGTGGATTTCAATATTAAGTATTCTTCAATAAAAAGTATGCTTTTTCCATGTATGTAGTGTCTACTTTATATCGACTTTCTACTTATAATAAATGTACACTATATAGTATAACGCTATAATGTTATAGAATGTATTCTTTTAACTTTTCTTTTAAACTTGAATTCCGTCATTGGCATGACATTGATCATGGACCTTCCCAACACATCACTGCGGAAATTACCTATTAAACCACTACATCTCGGGGGACTCACAGTTCACTCTAGCAAGTCATCTTTAGCACTTTCATTAAAGAATCACTCGGAACTTCACTAGTATGTCATGATACAATGATATTCTCATCTATTTTTTCACTATTTCTCTTTAACTTGAATTGCGTCACTAGCATGACATCGACCATGGACCTTCCCAGCACGCGAATGCGGAAATTACTTGTTGAACCACTACACTCTTCGGGCACTCACAGTTCACACTAGCAAGCCGTGTCTTTTATGGGCAGCAGGGAATAGGTTTTTCTTAACGGGTCGATGCGTTGTGACCTATTAGAAGTAGGCTGTAGGCAGAGGTAGCTGCATCGGCAGTTGTGAACAAGATGCGGAATTGAAGAGCGTGTTTTCAAAACTCAGTAAATGCACTTTCGTTGAAAAATAAGTTAGTGATGTATTCAAACATGTAGTTCTGTGTTAATTCATTCAAAACCTAATTGAGTTCAAAATCTGCACTCCTTCAAATTTTACGAAATACATATATATCTACGAATAGCGATTATCTTAATGTTATGTTCTTAAATATTCAGAGACCACCATTCGAGTTTTGGAAAAAACGCTCTTCATTTTCCGGTATTTGATTTGGTCTGGAATCGTGGAGTGGCCCGCGAGCCAGCAAGATCCAAGCGTAAACTAAGTGTTTGTATCGAACCAGTTAACCGAGGATATCACTTGGGTGTGTCTACCAATGAAAAAGCTCGCGGGCTTCTTCCCCGGCATTTTCGCATCTGGATTGATACGGTGGCTAACGATTTTTCCTCTCTGGTGTGCTCTCAGTAGATCATCTATCTAGACTGGTATGATGGTTACGCGTAACTTTCCTGTGAGAGGATGCGCGATCGTTTAAATTGATATTTAATGATGCGTAGACAACATAACAGTCAGTCGTGTTTTTATCAAGTTCGTAAATTTACGCAGTAGGTCCACTCTTTCTTAGCTTCTTCAGTTTGTAGGATTTGGTGAGTTGGTTCTTCCTTAGCTGTTGCTATAGTAATTTCTTGTTGTTAGTGTGATGGTGGTATGACTATGAGTGATGACGATGGGTGTGCCTGGTTGTTGCTTGGGTTTGATGTTCTAGAGACAGTGGTAATGATTATAATAGTAATAATGCATTACATTTATATAGCGTTCATTCCTATGACAAACTCTGAGTGTCGACATCACTGATAGACATACATGTTAATTTATCATCTCAGTAATCACCCTTCTATTCATTTCTCTCTCTCTGTCTCTCTCTCTCTCTCTCTTTCTCTCTCTCTCTCTCTCTCTCTCTCTCTCTCTCTCTNTCTCTCTCTCTCTCTCTCTCTCTCTCTCTCTCTCTCTCCTGCAGACAAGCAAACACATCCAGTCGTTGTAGAGATTACTGCTGTCGTGGTGATAGTTCTGGTTGTGAGCGTGTGCTGCTACCTGTTCTTGTTCTTGTTCTCGTGGCAATGGGCGATGATTGTTTAAGTCTGTTTTTGTAACTACTGCTGCTGCTGCTGCCAGGGACAAATTAAAGATGGGGCTTTTGTTTCTGGGCTCCATGCCCTCGCGCCTCTTCAGGATCTAGAAGTCGTATGTCATTTTTCCGTCGTTAGAGACCCCTTACACACTATATTGTGGCAGGATCCAGCAGGTCTGCCTGGGGATAAAAAGAGAGCAGGGGAATGATGGGACATTTCGCTTGTTTGAATTCAGTTGCACGCTTCACATCGCTGCACTATTTTTTTCCGAATTTCATGAGTGAAATAATTTCATACTGCATTGCGGCTTCACAGATCTCTGGTTCATGGTCCATCAAAATGTTGCAGAAAAGAAATAGCACACACACACGCACACACACACACACACACACACACACACACACACACACACACACACACACACACATCTAATATCTGAAACAGGAAACATTCATCAGACCTGAAGCAGTGCCTTTTGTAGCTAGGCTTGCCTTCTGTTCTGACGCTAAAGATCGGATTGCGTAGGTTGAAATATTAGGCTTTGGTTGTGGTTATTGAACAAAAATAGTAGCATAGCCCATTGTAACTACACCCATTTGTTGATATTTTAAGTCATTTCAAACTCTCTTTAGAAAAGTTGCATAGATACTAAAATGATAACTTTTAGATTTTTTTTTATGCTGTTTTCTCTGCGTTTTATTTATGTATAGCACCGAATATAGACTAATACAGTTATTGACAAATGCTACGGAGAGAGACGCTTATCGCAGGGGCGTAGTGGATTGCTAGTGGCAGTAATCGGTTTTCGTGATGTTGGATCTTGGAGTGAGAATGGTGGGAAGAGAGCTTAGAGGGGAGTTAGAACCATGCTGTACAGATATAGAGTAAAGATACTTTTCCACTAGATCCGACACGTCACTTCACTTTGCCGGATTTTTTTTTAACGTCCACTCTATCTCACTGTTAACTGGACAAAGCAGATTTCATCCAGCTGGGCCCAGCCTGGGCGACCAGACATTTGAATACGTCATTCTACGGATGGAATAACAATAATGTTCTCATATGTGACGTTCTGAAGTCACATGACGCACCATCACCAATTGAATGTGGTAGATTTATCATGGAAGGTTGTGAGGAGAGGAGAGTTGTTAGATCGATTGTAAAAGGGTGGGGTGGACGGGAGTGGGGTAGAGGGGAGTAGAGTAGAGGGGAGTGGGGTAGAGGGATTTCCGAATTCGAAGGAGAGTTATGAGATATGTCTGATGCTGCTTGGAAAAAGAAAAATTGATATTGTGACTTGATGATCATGGTACAAAAAGCAACTATAGCGCGATTCTCATGCTAATGTATTCTTTATATATGGGAGGGAAGGATGAACGCAAGCGAGTGGGGGAGGGGAGAGGGAGAGAAGAGAGAACGGAGTTGGTTAATTCTTGGATTGAATGTTGGTTGGACTGCGGGCAGACTGGTTGGTTGTCTCGGTAGTTGCTGGCTGGCTGACCAGCTGAAAATGAAATAGCCTGTGGCCCTATGCATAACCCCTTGTGTTAATTAACGAATTCGTTAACGACAGTGAACACTGCTAATGTTCTGGAAGTCTCCCCATCGTTACCACAGTGCGTTAACTAATGTAAGGATTATAGATATACGGCAACTGCTTTGTCACTATCGACAATGATATATCACCTTTTTTCCGGTGCTTGCAATGTCACTGGCTGGCTTGCGATGGCGCTGACTTAATGATTATTCCTTCCCTACGAAATGAGGACACTGTTGTCACTGTTGTTTCGAAATCCCCCCTCTGTTTCATAGTCTTCTTACTGAATGTGGATGGCACTGTGAACGCAAGCTTGGGTGTTGGTTGGCTGAGCTTAGACAAGGCACATTCATAACTGAGAACAGCAGGTGCTGTGCTGCCTTGGAGGTATTTTGATCTTCTCATTAGCACGATGGATAGGTGTTGCTAACACTCGTATACGGTATGTTGATGTTTAACATTGGTTCTTGGTAGTTTTATATCTGCCCTTTTTTTTCCCTTAACGGAGTCTTTTTCATTTGTCCTTTTGTTGTTGTTGTTGTTGTTGTTGTTGTTGTTGTTGTTGCTGTTCTTGTTGTTGTTGTTTATAGTCACTTAGTCCTGATAAAATGGTTCAATATCCAACGCCAAATAATCTAAATAAAGTTTTGGAATAGTCTGAGATTTTCTTTAAGTTCAGTCTGAGTGGAATTCAGTAAGAGTTTTAGTATTGCTATGCTGGTAGATCTAGGCTTCTGTATGAGGCACTGGTGTAGAATTATATATCTCTGTGTGAATCCATTAAAAGCTCAAGAACTCTAATTTCAGGAGAATTGAGTTCGTGAGGTGCTGGGGTTAGTGGAATAGATTTAATATAGCCATTTGGAGAAACGAACAGAATTTTGCAGTTTCAATTTGTTTATTTAGGGTGAACAATATATACAAAAATTCAGAAAGATAAGAAAATAATCAAAGGAATGAAAATATGTTCATGATAGACCCTTACATTTACTCCTGGCATCTCTCTGTCTTTCTCTGTCTCCCTCTCTCTCTCTCTCTCTCTCTCTCTCTCTCTCTCTCTCTCTCTCTCTCTCTCTTTCACACACACACACACACACACACACACACACACACACACACACACA
>JAWQUT010000211.1:441428-446428 GCA_033807755.1 Ellobium chinense
TATATATATATATATATATATATATATATATATATATACACACACACATAAGCAAAAGACTGCATGTAAAGCAGCCATCTTACATAACTCTGTGCCTAATGGATTGTATCGGTCTCCACAAAATGATAAGGCTACTGCCATTGTATTAACCTTACGTTGCTCTTATTTCTCTTTCTCAGATCTAACACTACAGGAATAGAGTAACAGACTGTCAAATTTCTGCATGTTTGTCCATTGATCGTCATCCACAGGATGGCCCAGTACCAAAAGATTGACGGAGAAAGGTATGTGGAGTACGAAAAGAGGTTTTATTATATTTTCTTGTAGCTGTTAGTGGTTTTAGCAGTAATGGTAATAATTCATTCTCCTTTGATTCCAACTACTTACCTGGCTGTTGTCCATTCTGAAGTCAGCTGCCCTGGTACAAAGCTGGAGTTATCACCGGTGTTGTGACTAAGTACGGGCTACGTATAGCAATATCACATTACTCATATTTAAGAATGGTAAATTAGTTTGTTGCTGCTGTTGTTGTTGTTGTTGTTGTTGTTGTGTCCTGTTGTTGTTGTTGTGTCATGTTGTTGTTGTTGTTGTTGTTGTTTATTGTGTTATTATTGTTTTTGTTGTTGTGGCTGGTGTTGGTATTGTTGTTGTTGTGTTGTTGTTGTTGTTGTTGTTGTTGTTGTTCTTCTTCTTCTTCTTCTTCTTCTTCTTCTTCTTCTTCTTCTTGCTGCTGCTGCTGCTGAGTGCGATTATTATTGTTATTGTTGTTATTAAAGTCATTCCCGACATGACGGGCTTATGATTTTATATATTCTGTTTACTCTGTTGCAGCTCAGACCATGTTGCCGCAACGAAAGCATCCTTTTACTATAAAGGTAACTAAACCTTTCCTAGAACCTTCACATATGTCATGCTGTCATTCAAAGTGAAGCTTAAGCTGATAGACTAGTAGGCCTACAGTAAAGTTTAGCTTGTATTACGTGAAACCAAATACCTTGATATCTTTATTAAAAAAAAAAACAAAGAAAGTAACATGAAACTCAGAAATGCTGGGAAGATAGGGACTTTTGAGATTTTTTCATTGTAACGGTGTCTCGTAATGGCAAACGATGTAGATTTCATTAGAGCAATACTTATCATGTGCCTTTATTTGGTACTACAGTACATATTAACATAGGGCGCGCTAGGAGTAATAGTTCTGTGCTAGCTTTTTTTAAAAAAGTTTTTAAAAAAAGGGGGGGGGGGGGGNGGGGGGGGGGGGCAAAAACCTCTATGACGATTAGGGCCGGGCTGCAGTGCAACGACAAAACACCGAAAATTGCTAAACCCGAATTATGATTATACAGTGTTTTGTTATCGCACTGCAAAGGAGTCCCTTAACAGGCGTTATTTTGTTCGACAGGTCCCGGTACATAATGATGTTTTTTTTCACAGTGACATAAAAGAGAGTGCAACGGAGATAGAAATGTTAGCTTTTAAACGGGGGTTCCCGTGACAGGCATGGCTGTTATAAATGGAGAAATAGTTCTGTGCAAGCTCTTTCTCTTTTTTACTATACTAACTTTCATAATCTCCATCAACAGAAGAACACCTGGAAATTGATCTCTTTCAACGAGAAGCCGACCTGCATCATCGCAAACTGACATGCGCAAAGAATCCAGGTCACGAGGGTTTTACGCAAGTGAAAGATCTGACCTTAGATGACCTTCCCGATGCTTTGCGCCATCAGGAGGTCCTTGATTACGTCATGGCTCTGAGTAAACTAGTTGTCAGGTCAGTCGATAGAACTTTAGACTTTGATTTGTATTGAAATGTTCATGAATTTAGAAGGCCAGTAAGACCATGTGTTCAGAAGGACTTTCATGTGTTCAAACGTAAATTTGTGAAATTTATAGTTTGTGAAGAGATTCATTTATCAAGGGAGACAAATGTTCAATCATCTAGTGCAGATCCTAACTTTACGGTGATTGATGCCCCTTTAAATTGTCTTGATGCAGTCCATACATACATAATTATATTTCGATTGTTGGCAATATAAAGAAATAGTATTAAAAATTTATTCCACCTCATTTTCTCCGCACTTTATAACTCGTATTTAAATTAAGCACCTTTCTCTCTCTTTCTTTCTCTCCATCTCACTCTCTCTCTCTCTCTCTCTTTCCCTCTCTCTGTTTCTCTGTGTGTGTGTGTGTGTGTGTGTCTGTCTGTCTGTCTGTCTGTCTGTCTGTCTGTCTGTCTGTCTGTCTGTCTGTCTATCTATCTATCTATCTATCTATCTATCTATCTATCTATCTATCTATCTATCTATCTATCTATCTATCTCCTTCCCTCCCCTCTCTGTCTCTTTTATCTTTCGCATACACGCACTCACACTCTATTTCTCTTTGACTGTAGTATATAGTATCTCTTCCCAGTACTAACAGAAGCCAGACCCCTATATACTATTATTACGCTATTCTTTTCAATGCACTTAAAGACAACCTGACAGTTTGAAGAGGAATCAGGAGGCATTAGGCAACTCGCTCTTCATTTGGTCTGACTTACCGTTGCAAAATATAGTAAACAACAGTGCTATATAATAATTAACGGCTTCTGCTCCTACTTCTTTCTTTAATTTCTCACACTCCCTCCTTCAAGTTTCTCCCTTCAACTTCAACCTTCTCCTTCCCTCAACACCATCATCAATAAAACTGATGTCATTATTTGCAAAACATTTATCCGCGCTGGATGTAAATAATTGAAGCAAGAAAACTATAACAATTTAACAAATTTAATCCACAAATTTTCGGACTGGCGTCCTTCTTCAGGTGTAGAAAATCAATGAACTAAGAATGAAATGTCATTAAAAAAAACAACTATTATCAATAATCATTAAAATTCAAAAGCTTCAACGGAACAAAACTGATGTCATGATGGTTTTTATTTTGTTAATGATTAGATGAAAGCACGAGTGGGGGTAGGCATAAGGACGATATTTTTCAAAACTTCGTTGTTGGACGAGATGTGTTCCGAGGGGCGACAGGCTGTGTCCTTCTCTAACTCCTCACCCTTCTTCTTTTACTTCCCTTCAACTTCGCCCTTCTCTTTCTCCTCCACACCGGTATCAACAAAACTGATGTCATGATGGTTTTCATTTTGTTCAGGATTAGAGTAAAGCACACGAGCGGGGCCAGACCCAAGGATGATCCTTTCCAAAACTTCGTTGGACGAGGTGTATATCGAGGGGCGACTGGCAGTGTCTGCCGGGAGCTGGATGTCACCAAGATTCAGGAATTTCCTTGTACAGATGGCGCATGTATTCTGCAGGTAAACCAAGATAGAGCATATTCAGTCGACTCCACTTTATTAATAAAGTATTTTCAGTTCCAACTTCTGCTAGCATTGATCTTAATTTCGTAAAGGAGGTTGGATTATTTTCTGTAAATTAAAACTGATTTTATTACCAATTTTGAGCGGATTTTCGGCACTGCACAAGGTTGACCCTTTACCATGTTAAATGACTATGAATTAGACCAGCATAAAGCTAGGTCCAAAATGTGTTCATCAAGACTGATAGAAGTACACATATGAAGCTGTGAGTGTGATATAATATCAATGATAACTTGTTGTTGTCAAGAAGCGACGAAAGGTTGAATTTGAGTAGCTGTAAGATTCCCAATATCTGTCAGAGTAAAGTACACTCTACTGTGTCGCTTTCTGTTCACTACTGATGTAGAATTTGTAGTTCCACTAGTCTAAATACAAATTTTGCACGCTGGCGGTAACTAAGAGAAACATCACTGATATTTTGGGTGTTTGGGAGTTTGCCGCAATAACCGCCAGCGCGGTTCCTTAGGCTGTGCGCACCATGTCGTCTAACTTTGCGCACTGACGGTAACTCCGAGAAACTCACAAAACATCAGTGATGTTTCCTAAAGTTACTGCCAGCACGCCAAGTTAGGCAGCATTGTGCATGCGGCCCAAGATCTTGATTGCCTATGTCTGGTCCCTGCAATCTGAGAAAATTGGAAGCCACACCCCTTTCTTGCATTCTGTGGGCAATCATTATCAAAGGGTACGCACTTGGTTGGTGCGCGCCAGTCACAGTGAGGAATGGTGCATACCCACTAGAGGTTTGTTAGAAATGTGTCGCATTTCGTACAAAACGGGAATGAAAAGCTCGGCAACATAGTGGCAACCATCTACTGTTTCAACTTTGTTAGTGGAGTATCTTATCAATGGCATTGTGTGGGAGGAGGATGTGACAAGAATCGACAGTGATTTTAATGTTAATGAATGAAGTAAAGATATAAGTAAAGCAAAGGCCATTCGCAATTCAGTGCATTGTTTTCTGTCTCTTCCGCATTAGTCGCAGCCATTTTTCCTAGAAACTGATATTTCCTTTGCCAAGGAAGAGGTATGGCTTCCCCTTTATCAAATTGCAGAAGCCCTATTTTTCTTGCGCTTTTCACAGGAATACGACCACAGTGTCTATGGTTTCATCGACGTGAGCACCAACAGGCACCTAGTATTCGACTCGGTGGAAGCCAAACAAACGGAAGTGGAGTTTTTCTACGACGATCCTGATAGACTCAGCGTGGTGACCCTTAAAGGTCATGACGTTAAACGAGACAGCAGTGACGCAGAGTGCGTAGTTATCCGATGCGTCACGCATGATCTGGGATTCATCAAAAAGATACATCGAATGGCCGAAGCAGCAATGGAATTAGGTGCAGCTATCCCTAGATCTATCAAAGATTGCTCAATGACAGACTTTGCTATTATTGTCTCACATCCTCACGGCTCCGTGAAAGTATTTTCCGTCGGAACGCTCATGGAATACCGCAAAATTCCGGACAAGGCCGGAATCGTGAAACGATTTCTCCGACAGGTGGCAGGAAAGCAGCGTCTGAGTCTGCGCGTGACGACGTATTCAACTCCCACATGTCCCGGATGTACTGGCGCCCCCGTCATAACCGGATATGACGACGGTTGGGGATGGTGGGCTCTTTCTCACAGTA
>JAWQUT010000211.1:451428-455941 GCA_033807755.1 Ellobium chinense
GTTTAAAATTTCAGTCATGAAAGGTATGTGACCACACATTTATAAATGGCAAATGATTGGACGGATCAAACAGAGAAGGAAGAGATCGGGAAATCAATCAACAAATCAATCAATCGACTAAGCAACTTATCAATCAATCAGACAATCAATAAATCAATCAATCAGTCACAATCAATCAATCAATCAGTCATAACCAATCAATCAATCAGTCAATTTATTAAAAGTCAAATGAATGCATTAACTCAGGGTGAAGAACACCGAGGGAAGTGATATCTGTGAGAAAGGCTGTGGAAATATGTGATTATTTATGTTAATATTCTTGCTTCCTGTCTTGTCTTTTCCGGCCCTTTTTGTTTTTCAAATGGAAGGAAAAAGTGAGCAAAACAACAAAGAGGTAGCGAACGAACATACAAATGACAACAGAATGATTCTTTGTCATACTCAGTACCGAGTTACCACCGTGCGAAGCCAATGCGACGGAAACGGACGTATGAAACGGAGCCCATGGATCCTTGATAGGCAGGAGACCCCTTGAGAGGGGGGGGCGGAGGGAGGGGTGGGGCGTTAGGGCAAGAGAGGGTTGTGTTATGCATACAGCACTCTATTGAACACAAGCTTAATCGGAACTCCGGCAAATTTCATGGGCAAATTCCCAGGACTCTCCCCTAGCTCTTGATTTAAGATAAGTAATTGGGTTAATACCGGCAAACTAGGGACAGTCTTCAGGAATTCTCTCATTTGTGCTTTTCAAATTATGTAACACAATTGTATTACAAAAAAAATTCAGTAAAGGTATAAATCTAGTAAGTAATTTATTAGTGGGAGGAAAGAATAAGTGTAAGGATTGAATATGTGAATATAGTAATCATAGTGCTTTAAATGTTCATGTGCTGTCCTGTCGTATTGATTTTTTTTGCCCTTGTGAGACAATTATGGGTCTGGACTTATCCCAACAAACTTGTTAAACTTGTTACTTTCTCTTTCTAGTTTTGTTCCAAACCCTACACCAAGCTCTAGACGAAGTGTCCTGGAATAGTGCCCATGAAGGAAATCAGAGAGTTAGATATGAGCGGTGCCAGTGTCAGCCGTTCAGGCAGCATTTAGGTTTATGCATGATTTAAGAACAATATCAAAGGACTCTCCCGAGGGCCTGTGCTGATGGTTACGGGCAGGAATAGAACTCTAGAAGTCCGCGACAGTATTTATAATTCGTTAACGAAGTCGAGACTCTGATACGCCGCCAAATTTACGCACGCTGATTGGCGGAAGGAATAGCGTGCTGTGTGCAAGGGCAACCTCCTATTATTAACTCTAGGAGCGCGTGGCGCCTCGGGTCCAGCCTACCGCTGGCTGTGTGGTCATTGTTACAGATAGTAACCATTCCGCGTGTTGTCTGCCGTGTTTGATGCATTGGATTATTTCAAAGATAATAATATGGAAGAAGCACTTAAAAGATTGAAAAAAAGGTATCCAGGCGAATCAAGAAGATGGATAGAATATAGAAAGAAAAAACGTAAAGAAGAAATGGAGGCTGCAGAAGTAGACCCGACGCCACGCGATGAACCCATGCAGAACGATCAACCTGATGATACAAACAAGCCTAATATTACACCACAGGCTAACAAGTCTATACCTTCGTTTCTTCCTATTCTGTAGCACTGATATGAATTATCAATTTCAATTTCAGGATGAATTTCTCGTCCTAGTACATCCCATCCACCTCCACGAGCAAAAGCGATTGGTGTTGGAGTAGGTTTGAAGTCCATAGCAATACCACCTTGTGCTATTGTTTGCAAACGATAACCTGGTCGTGTTCTGATGTCCCATATATGATCTGGATCATATACCTCGTATGCGTTGGCGAGTGTTTTTTGATTGTTTGGATCGATTGGATCTTTGACGACATAGTTTTCTACTTCATCATATTTTTGACATAATTTTTGAGCCAGTAGAGGTGCAGGAATCATGATTCGTTTATTAGCTTCTGGTGGAAAGTAACATTCATCAGGATTTCGTTCCCCACGTTCATCTCTGAAATAATCGCTATGCTGATACTGTTTTTGAGGTCTTTGAGCAATTCCCATTTCATGGTCCGTATCAACATATACTTCCAGATCGACATTCGCTGGTGGAATTTGAGCAATTTGATTTGGATCTGTCTTGTTTGGTTGAATATTGTGCAATTCCATCGATACAATTCTGAATCCAAACGCTTCGCATCGATATCCTATGATATCTGGTCCCCATATCCAGTCGTCCATGTCCATAGATGATTCAATACAATCAGCTCTAATTTCAATAAAACCATGGTTCATAATAGCTTCATAGAATTGATTAGTATCAGTAGTTTGGTTTGCTTCATAATTAATAGGAAAAGGTCTTGGCTTCTTGTCAATAACTCCAAAACGATTTTCTGGTTTGAAGGCCGTTCTTGTTCGAAATGTTTTTCTATACGTCTTTGTAAATTCATGAATTCCTGCATATCTTCTCTTGGTTCTTCCTCCGCTGCTGACTTGAAAGATATTATTCTCATGCTGTACAACTACAGGTTCACCGCTGACTACATCTGTTCTATTTGTTACAGGTTCACTGTAATGTCCTCTCTTCATTCCTTTAGATTTGCCTTTAGCGGCGTATTGAGGTTCTCTTTGTGGTTGTGCCATAGCGCCGACAGTATTTCCCTCTGTATCTTGTACTTGTGGTTGTGTATCTGGTATTTCTATTGGATCTTGTTGTGTATCACTGATGTTATGTATATCAAATGTTCTGTCTCCTTCGTCTTCGTCTTCCTCGTCTCTACTTAGATCGTGTATTGCCCAATGTAAAAAATCTTCTAGAAATTCGTTCGGATCTCTATTTCCGATGATATTTCTAAAATGATCGCTTGTTTCTCTCCACGCTTCGTCAGCTTCTTCTTGATTAAATCCTCTTTCAATAAGTTCTTGTATAAAGTCTGCTTTACACTTTCCCCACTGATTTAATCGTAATGACCAAGGATGTGGTAGTTTTTGTTTTCTACCAAAATTCATTATGAATTGTTGACATGATGAAAGGCTGTAGTTTCTTCAGTTATTCTCTCATCCCATCCAATTTCTTCAGTATCTACTGTTTCTTCACTATCTTTAGTTTCTTCAGGATCTGTAGTAGTTTCAGTATCTTTAGTTGTTGACCAGCTGGACGTGTCAGGGTTAACAGTAGAGCCTTGAGCAAGTAACGCCTTTTTCTCCGTAACCCACTTGTTTTGTTCATCCTGACTCCAATTGTTACCGTCCATGTGGTAATATTCAAGTAACTCGTCATTGGTCATGGTCTGCCAGTTCCAGGGCGTAGTGTAGTAAACCGTCCAATCTGATACTTTTGCTGTATCTTGTATTTGTGTCATGGGAATTTTTGCATTATCTTGTATATCTGTCATAGGTATTATATGTACAGCATGTTTATCCCATTGTTTCATTTGTTCATCGTTGAGAGGTTTAATATTTGGATCATAGGCATGTAACCACGTGTATTCAGTATAATCTTGAGGGGCCGCCTCTGCTGCTCTTGCTTGTTTACTCGATGGCGTGGGTGTATTACTCGGTGTTACATCGTTTGTTGAAGGGGTTACGGTGTTACCTGAGGCACGCTTTCTTGCTCCTACACCAACATCCGTCTCCGGTATTGATTCATGTGGTGTGTTATCTGGAGTTCCATCGTTATTAGCTGGAGGCTGTTTAGTCGTATCGCTGACGTCGGATTCAGGTATAGACTTGTTAGCCTGTGGTGTAATATTAGGCTTGTTTGTATCATCAGGTTGATCGTTCTGCATGGGTTCATCGCGTGGCGTCGGGTCTACTTCTGCAGCCTCCATTTCTTCTTTACGTTTTTTCTTTCTATATTCTATCCATCTTCTTGATTCGCCTGGATACCTTTTTTTCAATCTTTTAAGTGCTTCTTCCATATTATTATCTTTGAAATAATCCAATGCATCAAACACGGCAGACAACACGCGGAATGGTTACTATCTGTAACAATGACCACACAGCCAGCGGTAGGCTGGACCCGAGGCGCCACGCGCTCCTAGAGTTAATAATAGGAGGTTGCCCTTGCACACAGCACGCTATTCCTTCCGCCAATCAGCGTGCGTAAATTTGGCGGCGTATCAGAGTCTCGACTTCGTTAACGACTTATAAATNTTATTAGCGTCGTCAAACAGAGAAAGATAAGATAAGATAAGATAAGATAAGATAAGATAAGATAAGGTATGGTATGGTAAGGTAAGGTAAGGTAAGGTAAGGTAAGGTAAGGTAAGGTAAGGTAAGGTAAGGTATGGTAAAATACAACTTTATTTTCCAGATCTGTTTCGTTTCCAGGTAAATACAAAATGCAGTACAAAACACTTAATTAGACATACTGATGTAATTACTACTCCACAGACACTCACGCGTATAGTGCCTATACATCCTAAGCAAACACATTACAAGCCATTCCCAAGACCCGGAATACCTTATTCTTCTTCTTACACTCCACCTAT
>JAWQUT010000211.1:470424-482323 GCA_033807755.1 Ellobium chinense
TATAATCTCACTGAAGTCGTTTTCGTCATTGTTGTCAGTGCAATAACTAACAATAAACATAACGCCTAACGCCCGGCAACAGTTAGCCGAATCTATCATTCCCCAATCATTCGCTTCCCGTGCGGCGAGAATGATAGGCTCGTCTAACCAGCAGCACAGCGGTTAGCCGATTCTATCATTCCCGAACTTCTCCTCACAGTCGGCTAACCGTCAAAAGTCTCTTTAAATAAAAATATATGATGACACCTTACAATAGTCATATTCCTATCTTCAAACAATAAAATATAGGTGTGGTTCAGCCAAAACTTCCTGCCATGTCATAAATGAAACAGTTTTTTTGCTCTCCTGTAAAATTTCCTCAAATGCAGTTAGCCGATTCTATCATTCCGACGACGTTGGTACATTTACTAATAACCTGTTGCGAGTTCCATCGACCTAAGTGTTATACTTCTGTCTCAGAGAAAAACTTAAGAACAGCTTCCAACACTTGGGCTGGGTCTTAGTCGACATTGTCAAGCATGATCGGTTTGACAGACGCACATCTTGAATGCTCTTGGTACACATGTGTTTTTTGTTTTTTTTTAGCTGTGACATAACCATTATTTGAAATTTGTGGCATTCTCAGACAATATCCATCTGCTAACGTATGCTTAGATTAATTAATTTACGTGAAATTTTAATTATGAAAGTTACTTCACATTGGAATTAAGAAAACTTGTTGCTGTTATTGTAATAATTATTATTATTATTATCATCATCATATCATTTTAATTATTATTAATATTGTTATTATTTAGGCCACCCGGTATATCATATTATATTATCAACCAGATTTTTCCAGGCGAAGTAAATAGGTGATCTCTAAATTTAATATCTGAAAATATGTCACCGGGAGAGATGCTATTATAAAGGCGTGTTTTTATAGGTGGTTGAATCCGTGAGGATGTATACACAGTCGTATTACAGGGGCTTCGATATATGGAAATATATCAAGCTTAACTGTAATTCTGTTCGGTCGCACAGTAAGTTTTAATATAGCAAAACTGCGACTTTCAACATGGATTCGCTGTGCTCGAGAGGATATGCAGGAAGGAATTAAGAACTGGAGGTTGCGGGTTCGAAATCCTCTCGAGTCACAAAATCATTAAAAAAGTGAACAGAAAGACTCTTGGAAGGCATGATTCAAGTGTAGCCCAGCCCCTTTAAAGTGTCAGGAAACCAAAGGTCCGAAACACTGGCTTGACGGAGATATCCTCCTCTATTTCCTGTTGCCTCGCTCTCCGAGTAAGAGTGTCCAAAAACTCAATTCTCAGCCTGCCAGTTCACCTTGTCTTTTAATTAACGTGATGGAAGACAACCGTTAAGTAAAGGAGGACATCGTAATCTTAAGTATCACTACATCTGCGAGTTTGTGAGCTGTTTACATACGATGGTTATTTTTAGTTTAAAAAAGGAAAGACTCAACTAAATATCAGTACATCAGAATAGTGTTATTGTTTTTGTTGTTGTTGTTGCTGTTTTTCGAATATATGAGGTTCGAGGCCATGAGGTCCTAGTGAGTCAGTGATTTTATCAATACACTGATCATCTTTTAAGCTACAAAAATGATTAGTCTGTGTTGATGTATAGCTTCATATTCTAAAAATAGAAAGCATGTGTATGTGTGAATGTCAGAGGGAAAGATGGAGAAAAATGGAGATTTCGTACAACATATTTATTAGCACGAAGAGACCCAGAAGATTATGAGTATGTGAGTTAATTCGAATGATATCATAACAACCTGGCTAAAATTCTTAACACAACGATACCAAATTTGGCTAATGATCTAGTTTGTGAAATTATACTACTTTAAACCGTCATTGTGCTTCGAAAATTGCTGAAATAATTTTTCACACTTCTAAAGAGAAGACGAGGGTTACATTTATTTTGTGGCAAAGCAAGGGAAAAAAAAGCTAGCATATAATTATCATTGCAATTGCAGTTTTGATGGGGAAATATTAACGCCTTGTAACATTTCTTAACACGTCAACATGGACCTTGGTTTTATAAAGAACATGGTACTTTTATTTAAAATGACTTACATCACAATGACGAAAGTCAAGACGAACGATGTGAAAAAGCAATACTTACGGGGCAGGGATTGTAGTGTTAGCAACCTGGAATGGCAGAGCCTCAGCAGCCGGAGACTGGCATCCGTCGAAGCCTCTGTTGTTGTTGGTGAAAGGAGGAAAACTTATGCCAGGAAAACTGTTGAAATTGGATCCAGTGTTGAAATCTGAGCCGGAATTGAAGTCGTTGGGAAAGCCAAATCCTTGGTTGGCGTTATTTGGGAAGTTAAAACCGAAAGATGGCAGATTCTGAAAGTTGAGGTTGTTGTTGTTGTTATTATTATTATTTACATTATTGTTGTTGTTGTTATTAATGTTGGTGGGATTAGTGTTGGTGTTGGTATTAGTGTCGCTGCCGATGTTGGCACTGTTGCTGAAGGTGGGAAAACTGCTCTCTCTGGGGAACCCCTGCCCATTGAAATTGTTGCCTATGCCTCCAAAAGTGTTGCCGAAGTCGGGGAAGTCGATGTTGCCGAATCCTATGTTTCCAAAAGGGTTGTTACCAGAGGCGCTACTGTTATTGTTGTTGCTGTTGTTATTTGAGGGGCCTGTCGGTGCTGCCGTATCTGGGAAAACGGTGCCGCCGTTGTCTGCAATGATGATGCCGCCACTGGCATTTGGCCCAGCTCCAGTTGGACCCCCAGGTCCCTGGACGCCTGTGCCTGCACCTGGACCTGCACCTGCGCCTGCGCCTACGCCACTCCCTGCACCCAGACCAGTATTGGGGACGGAGCTGGGGTTAGTTGGATTAAGATCAATGGGGCCATCTATAGAAAACCCTCCATTAATATTGATGGGGTCGTTTTGTGCACGGGTCAGTCCGAGAATGACGAAAAGGTTGACAATTTGAAGAAATCTCATCTGTGAAAAAAAACACATAACATTTCATTCATTCATTCATTCATTCATTCATTCATTCATTCATTCATTCATTCATTCATTCCGAAGATCGGTTTCTTTTGACGAGCATAATGTGACCAAAAGTCTGAGTGTTAAATCTTTACGCTAGTTAATAAACTCATGGTGATAACCAAGGGAAACTCCCAAACCATTAGTAGTGTTCAGAGTAGTTAACACATTACCTAAATTAACGTATGGATTATGCAAACGGCCTTTGATCTGTTAACAATCAATAATATGAACTTAATCACAAAAATAACCAGCAAAGTGTGCTTTAACGTTGTTGTTTTTTCTTAAATCTTAGCTCCATTCCCTTCATGACATATTGACGCAGTACTGCTTGAGCAATGAACAGAGTAAAAGTTCTGTTAGACAATATCGAAAGTCATTTGAAAAAACAAACTTGCATATCTGAAGTACTTTATGTGTTTCCTGCCCTCAGCATAAAGTTGATCTTTCTATTCTGCCAAAGTAGTGGCATTGAAAAGAACGCAATCCATTTAACATTGTTCTCTTTAACCCTCTAGTGCCCAGCCCTATTTACAATGGCACAAAAAGTCCGAGCTCCAGTGTTTGGATCACTTCTGGATCCACTATGCTGGAACAAGCATCAAAATGATCTTGGTTTGCTTTTTCTTTGTTCCACGAAATGTATCAGATCTGATACTCTGGGCATTAGAGGGTTAACACCAAATCAAATCTTAAGGCATTTCTCACTTTGATGAATCAGGATTGAAAAGGCAGTTAAGCAATATTATGCTTGCTTATGCCCAGATAATACTGGACAGACAGTTGCATACTACAAACTCTGCCTAACTGAGTTATGATTATCCGGTGCCTTCAGTGTGAACAAACAAAAAAAAATTATTTATTGGGAGAAATTGCAATTAAACGGATTGCAAAATAACTATAGTAAAAGGTCTCCAGTAATATAACAAGAACAAAACAATAACAAAAAATGAAATAATCTGGTTACACTGTCATATCCAGTAAGTCACCAAAATGTTCACACTAATTCATAAAGACTTGTTTATGGTGTGTTTTCTCATAGAAACCATGCTCACTATGCATGACTTGCATTTTAAGAAATCTGTGCCACCTGATTTTTCAAAAGGGCCTAAGACTAAACCACGTTTTTCACTCACCTTGCTAAAATTAGACTAGCCAGAGAAAGAAAAAGTGGCGAAAATTTTGTGCAGCTCTTTCTCTTTCTCCTATTAATATGATATAAAACTTGGCACTGAATATGCAAGTGCTTGAAATTCAACAAACGGTTGACTTTATACAGCCCTATAGCTTTTCCGTCGTTTCTTTCGTGGGTCCGAGTTTTTAATTTCTCCATAAAATCCAGGGACATGCGCATAAAGCGGGGGTGCTGGGACAGTGAAGGCCTGACCAGCCCTAAATTTATGGGTCCTCCTTCAGCCGGGGGAGGGAATGCTATAAACCCCACACCTGAAAAGATGCCCAGCGTCATTCCCCTGTCTCTTGTTCATATTTTCCGAACATTTTGATGGTGTTTACGGACAAAAGTTTTAATACTTATTAATGTTTTTTTTTCAGAGCCCGTCATATGCTTTTGATGGATGTCCTAATATCTTTGTCTCTGAGTTTGTGTAGCCAAAAAACACGAAGTTTTCTAATTACGACGATGAACAACCAGAACAATGCAAAACGAGGGTTCCCAGTTCTTTTTGGTGGATGTACCCTTTAACGTCAGCAAAGAATTCTTCATTTACTTGTTTTATGACCACTCCTCTAATCTTTGGGTCCTTTTACTGAGAAAGGCGAATTAGTAATGTAACTTACCTTTTGGTTTCTATTTGCTTATGTGTATGTCATGAAATTTGCAAGGTGTACCACTTGGGGCACATGGAGACCGGATTGGGAACCTCTGTTGTGGAGGATAGTCTTTTTTTTTTCTTTTTAATTATTTTACAGGGATCATGGAACAGAAAATTTAAACAGCAGTTCCAGGGGGTGATACACAGGAATTAGGTTTGAATCCACACGCATCCTTGTCAACTATTTTGCCTACTGTTGACTTGGTATGGTGACCGTGGTTGGCTATGAGCTCATATCATCGTTCCTCCTTCACACGAGTGTGAGATGTCCTCTCTTAACCTCGAACGAGATTGCTTATACTACAAGCATGGGATTTCCCCATCCCAGTGTCTAGTAAACCACGTGATCCCATAATTTGTCCACTAAACTACGTCACTCTCGTCATGTCTGGAAAACTACGTCACCAAAATGCGCTACATTCAAATTGTCAAGGGAAATTATCCACTCCTAAGATGATGTTATTGACTACGCACTAACATTCAAGAGTTTGTAACTATTCGCCACGGTAGAGTTATATAGTCACTGGGAATGCCCGATTTTCATAATTTCAAGAGTGGTGCGTTAAGGAGCTAAATACATACATATATTATATCTCTATGGTCTAGACTGACATCGTACAGCATGGCCAGTCATAAGGGGAGACCGATGATATGCAAAGGTGAAAATTTTTCCAAAGTTTATTATTTGTATCATGCATTTCAGCATATATCGGGAAATGAACAGGGGTGGCGGATATGTACATTTCGGCGTATTTAAGAGGAAGAGAATTTAGTTGTACATTCTAGCCATTACCACTGATATTAGCTGGGATAAAATGGACTGTAGCGCTCTTCAGTGTTTTACTCTGCTCTTTTCTTTTCTTTGTATCTGGAAATTGTTGAACTGTTTTCTCAGTGTGATGCTCATACAAATAAACTGAACTAAACTTAATGTATGTGGTAGGTCCCTAGTCCCTTCAACTGACTGTGGTCCATTTCAATTTCTGCACCATTGACGCTATGTAAGACTCCATATCCAAATTATCAACATTTTAAATTACAACTAGTTCATTAAAAATTACACTATCTAGAGATCTAGGTTTTATGCATTCAGTCTTTCAGTCTTGCTGCTGCTGACCTTTTATTAATTTTATTATTCTCTTTCACACAGATCCAGAATACTGATGCCCTTCCTAGGAAAACGCGCCCTCTTCATGCTTCTGGGTTCGGCAGCTGTCACCATAATTAATCTCTTCGTGGTGACGCACTGGTATGGGAAAGCACATTATATGACCAGCCAACTGCGGTTGTTTAGAAGGACTCAAGATGTCACGGTGAAGACGCTGAACAATTTCGATGTCGCCCTGGCAAATTATACGCTAGAGTCCTTTACAATTACACTACGCGCGGAATGGGAAGGCGGGGATAAGGCTTCGGACATGGCAATTTCTCACACAGCGACGGTCAACGTTGATTTTCTGAAGTCTTTCATACCTCTTCTCATGCACCAGCTGGAATTGCAAGAGGTGCCTCCTTTACTCCAAAACGAGCCAGTCATTAATGATCACGTGTTTTCTTACATTCTTAATCCTCATCGGAGGTGCGTAGAGAGTCAGACTGACATTCTCTTCACGGTCCCCTCAGCTCCACACAATTTTGAGAAACGTATGGCGATTAGGAACGACAGCAGAGGCAGTTACTTGAGACTGGCCCTAAACAACGCCAAACTTCTCTTCTTCATTGGCAGACCTCCTCAGAGTGAAAAGTACCTGAGCATTCAACAAAACATCAGTAAGGAAGCAGGCGAATTTGGAGACATCGTACAAGAGAATTTTGAGGACGCATATAAGAACATAAGGTTCAAAGGTGTTAGCATGCTGAAATGGGCAACCACGTTTTGTTCCAGCACCAGATATGTCATTCGATTGGATGATGACGTCGTAGTCAATGTCACAAAGTTGATGTCAGCTATGAAGCGCACTCATGCGAAGTTCGACAATTTTGTATTGGGTCAAATGCGAGTGCATGACAAACCCCAGCGATTTCATGGCAAAGTTTATCTGTCTTACGAGGAGTATCCACATTCCACATTTCCCCCTTACGCTCTAGGAGGGTTGCTGGGATACCCCATAAGCACCGTCAGACTCCTATACCATGCTGCTCTGCGAGTGAGACCCATCTGGCTGGATGATGTCTTCGTCACTGCATTATGTGCTGCCAAGGTCAATATTCCAGTCATGCAAGATCCTGAATTTACCTTCCGCCATCCTAAAGAGGCAATAAAAGCTATATCTCCAAAATGAGTAAAATCTACCTTTAATTTTTCATCTTATACAGACTAGCTTTTAAATCAACATAATGGGCAAAATTTCTGAATTTACCTTTCGCCATCCTAGAGAGATACAAACTATACCAATAGAATAAGTAGAATCCACCTTTATTTTATATCTGACAGTGACTAGCTTTTTTTAAACCAAGATAGTGAACAAAATTAAAACACACAGAAATGGTAAACTGTCATCGAAGACAATCTGAAGTATTATTCCTTGCGATGAGTCAACGTTGCTTGGACTGCATTTACACTGACGGTGATTTCACATGGTATTGATTTTGTTACAGTGTAATGACTATCTATTAGACGTTTGAAAATAGCAGTGTACTGACTTAAATCTAATTTTTATCTATATGAACGAGATTACTTTCACCTACTTGAGAGGAATGAATGGAATGGACTATTAATAAATTATTAACACTGACATTTTGGTGATTTGTTTCTCACTGTGAATGACGTCGATAATTTTCATGTAGTATTGGATGCCATTACTCAAACTTTGAACTCTATGTGCATTTCTGATAACCTGCTTTTTTTTCCATTGTATTGTTAGATTGGTGTCGTTTTTAGGACGCTAAGAATCGGACTGGATAATGAGCTGAGCTGAGCTGCTCCCTGCCTTACTAATATGGACATGACGATGCTAATTAGTTATTAGCAAAGAGTTCGTTGGCAGAGCTAGATTTAGGAAGTAAAACTAAAGTATGTTACTTGGACTTTCTTGATTCAAATCGAGGACGAAGCACTGTCTGGTCAAGGCCCATCTATACCGCATAGGCATAGCAGGGAGGCCTGAGTAGACCTGCCACCAGGAGCAGACAACCCTTCGTGTCCTGCAGACCTGTCCGGAGTACCAGACTTTCGGAGAGGAGATTTGGCCCCAATCGCCTGACGTTATCAAGTTGGACCCTCTGGGATCTACATAGGACAGTTAAATTACCAGCAAAGCAAAACTGAAGGCATGAAAGGGAACGAAGGGGAAGGATTTGCTGAGAATGTAAAGCTCATATAAACCCAAAACACAAATTACAGTATGGCATAAGAGATATTATTTATTATTTGTATTCTCAAGACATCAATACTGGGTCATGTTTTAAGTCGTTGGGTCCTCACTACCACTCAAAATATCTGTATCTTGTACAATCGATATAGGTAATTGCCCGCGATCAGTTATGACACAGGTAGGGCGAGATGAAGCTGGGGAGTGGAGGAGGGATGGGGGCAGGCAGAAGGGGTTGAGGCGGGCAGGANNNGGGGGGGGGGGGGAGCGCGAGGGCGGTCAGGATTAACAAGTAGGAAATTTCCCCCATGAAATTTGATAGTTTCAGCGGAGGATTAGGAGGAGGCCACGGGGTGTCTATAGTAAAAGCAAGACTAAGATTGCCACTCTGGGCGTTACCTAACCCGACGCCCATGGCCTCTTAACATACGGTCAGGTAATTTGTTGGTGTGTCCGCAAAACAAAACCTGTTCCACAGCTGTTGGTCATCTCAGTATTTCATGCCCAGATCTGACTTCACTTTCCTGGTTAGCAGCATGTTGTACATGATTGAGAAGAGAAGAAAAGAAACATGTGTGAACAATGTCGATCACTGTAAAACGTAAAAGAACTTCATCAACTCTCTAGTCAGATATTAAACAAGCACTCAAGTCGATGCATTCCAGCAACAAACAAAAAAGGTCCATTGTTCAAAGAATAATAGACTTATCTTTGTCTTTGTTTCTCCCAAGCTAAGTTAGTCTAGGGGATAAAGTAAAGATAAATAAAGAGGAGTGAGGGGGTAAGATTTTTAGGAGCGTCCATGTAAAAGATGGGAAAGGGAATCTCCATCAGTGTTTTTGTGTGATGGACTGATCGCAGCCTCGGTAAAAACAGAAGCACTCATGGTAAGGAGTGCTTCGATCAACAATGAGTGTTTCGGTCTAAACCTTGGCTGGGATACATGGCTTTGATAATGGAAATTTGACTCACCTGTTTCTTTCAGTTTATACTATCAATTACTGCGGATGGCATTGATTACAGCTGCAAGTCCAGTGTTGACACAATGGACTAACGATTGTAATCAGTACAGCCCGCGATATTGGTGTTCATGATAATTTGTCATCGACCTCTTTATCTCTGAGAAAGCAAACGTTACAACAGCAGATTTCGACAAAACTTTAGAGGTCATGTATGATGGAATGAAATGTTCGGAGCTATCCAGATTAGTTTAGATCATCCATGTTAATCCTTTCAGCTCTGATATGATATGATGTTTTCCTTCCCTGGTGCTAGGCCAGCCCCTGTTATTGTTGTTGTTGTTGTTATTGTTGTTGTTGTTGTTGCTGTTTTTGTCGCCGTTGTTGTTGTTGTTATTGTTGTTGTTGTTGCTGTTTTTGTCGTCGTTGTTGTTGTTGTTGTTGTTGCTGTTATTGTTCTTCTTCTTCTTCTTCTTCTTCTTCTTCTTCTTCTTCTTCTTCTTGCTGCTGTTGTTGTTGTTGTTGTTGCTGCTGCTGCTGCTGTTGCTGCTGCTATTGCTGTTGTTGCTGCTGTTCATTCCACTGAAGTACCATGACAGAAATTAACAGACCAGGAAACATCTATTTTTCACTGAAGAATAACGAATCAGTTGGGAGTTTGGACACTAACGAAGAGGTCTCTTCCCATGGTAAGAATTACATTAGGGCATCGGTGCTGAATGCACCCTTAGCAACGTTTAACATGCACAGTTAATGTAAGTTTTACGGTGGTTCGAGGTGCCACCGTTAATGCGTTAGCTCTCAAATAATTTGAGACTGTAAAGTATTACTGTTTTCTAGCTTTGCATGTGTTTTGTTGTTGTTTTTTTTTAATTCCATACTTAATAAAGAGCTTCTCCTCCTTCATATCATCTAGATCCACCACTGGTTTCGTCTTTAAAAAATCTCAAAAAGCACAGTGAACAATAAGATTCACATTGTATACATATCTCGTGTGACAAAAGTGACAGAATTTCTTTTTTTTTTTTTTGACAGAATTTCTAAGTTGCTGTTCTTATGTTGTAATACGACCGGCTTTCTATGATTTGTTTAAGATTAGATGTCCTGAATTTTATACAATTTTTATAAATGCGTGTATTTCACCAGCTTAACAATCCGTAAGTTCAGCTTTGGCGCAATGCTCCAGCGTTATGGGCAGGGTTGAGCAGGATGGGATTCTCCATCCAACATTTTCAGTGAACTATAGGTCGGAGCTACCACTGTGTGGATCTGGATTATATCCAGCTACAAAACGGAGGCAGAACCAGAACTTAGATCTAGATCATTTGTCTCAATTCACTTTCCGCCCTTAAACAGTTTTTGATAAGATGTTTGGCTGTCTAGCTATATCACTCAACTTAATTTATATTGTGCATTATAAAGATAGCAACTTTTAGCTTGTAAAATCTTTTAATGGAAATAAAATTTTCTTGAAAATTCAAAGGAGTTTCGTCTACACGTATTTATGTCATAATTTTTGAATGATTATTATATTGCATGGTTGAAGCTGTTTGATTGCCAGGTCGATGGAATTGTATTAACTGAAGTCAAACAAAGCGAAACTTGGATTTGAATTTTACTTCAAAACGTTGTTCTCCAGTTTTGCTGAGAAGGAAATGGGTTTTGGTTATTCAGCATTGCAGAGTGATGCTACTTTATATATATCGCCTGAAGAGTAAACCCATTAATAACCTCGTAACTATTCGCCACGGTAAGGGCTATAGTCACTGGGAATATCCGATTTTTTACACTCAAGAGTGGTGCATTAAGGAGCTAATTGCACTCTTTTTATACTGAGATTTACATCTCCATGAAGCACAGACCTCATAAATGTGGCGCATTAAGGGTATATACCCACGGCGCTTAGAGCCTAGGGATGTTCCATCTTATACGTGTAAAGCCTTATTAGACGATTAGGAGCAAGCCACTGTTTATTTATGTGAGCAGTCGGAAAGTGTGTTAGGGTCACGGGTAAACACTAGGAAGTTTAGAGAACAGGCAAGTTTATTCAGGCAGTGGGCATTTAAGAATTAAATTGCTGTGACGTTAGTGTCCCTGTTGTGGTAACACGTTCAGACTTGCAAGCTGACAGACCCTGGTTCGAATCCCCGGCAGGGACAGAAATTTTCTAGTGTAGGTTTTTTCGGCCCTTCTCAAAAGGTAAAAATCCCCGGTGACACACTTCCCTAAAATAATATGTTACATCTGAAAAATTATCCGACTGAGCGCACATTTCTCCCCCTTAAAACATAAAGAAGTAATGAATACTGTTATTATGCCTTGCCACCCGGTTATATTTAGAAAAGACTAACGTGAACAATGTAAACTATTATAATTTCTTTTTTCCCTGTGCAGTGGGGTAAAGAATACTTTCAGATGACACAGCAGTCAAGGAATATAACGTGTTTAAGTGCACATGGGGCAGCACAATTGCATTTTTTATTTTAACATCTGCCGCTTAGATAACTTTTTGTCTCAAACCCCTTATAGACACCTATAACTTTAATCGTTGCTTTCTGAATGCGATAGATGCAGCGGTTTCTTTGATGTGTTTAACCTAGTCGTAAATTTTATGTCAAAGCTAAGTTATTAAGAGGAAATAAAATTATTACAAGTGCAGGATCGTGACACGCCTGAATGGGATGGAAAGCCTGTAACCCCGAAGACGCTGAGAGAAAGGGATTTAGATCTTTGGTTGACGATAGTCTGGCAAGAAATATAGTTTGACCTGGTGAATG